>APFE031556525.1:1350-40829 GCA_000404065.3 Pinus taeda
CCCCCGCCGGAGGACCACTGGCCCCCGGACCCCCTAGCCAGGGGGGATTGACCCCCCCACGTGGAGAGGTGTACAAAAATTCCTGGGGTATACATCCGGCTGAAAGAAAGACCTCTAAACAATCATGCTCCACACACAACAGACGGTTGGGCGGTGGCTATCCGATTCTCAAAATCGGATAGCCACCACTCAACTGCCTATGGGAGTGGCCTGGTGGTGGTTATCTAATTCTCAAAATCGTATAACCACCTCTCGGTCGCCCGTGGGGAGTGGCTATCTGATTCTAAGAAATAGATAACCGCCAACCGGCCACCTTCATAGGCGGCTGAGTGGTGGCCATCCTATTCTTAGAATTGGATAGGCACCGCTCAACCGTCTGTGGGTGATCTCATTCTCACCCTAGGAGTGACCTCAGTTGAAAATTTAATAAACAAAGGTATTACAGACTCATGTGTTGGTGTGTTTTCTGTGCGATTGAAACAACGGATTGATCAGATTGCCAATACACAGACATTTTGAATGGAAAGACAGCAGAGAAATACAGTAAGCAATACTAGACACAAACAGTTTTTAATAAGGAGTTCACCCTAGTCTCCAGGGCTGTGTCTCCGGTCTAACTTCAGTGGTGGCCTTATTTTATTGTGTCTTTATGCAGAGAATTACAAATGCAGGGACTCAATATGAGTTCTCCTGAAGCAGATATTGCTTGGCATGGTGGTTCTTGAATTCCCCAAGCCACTTGGATTACACAGACACTTATTCTTCCTACCTGCTCTACGACTCTCGGTCTATAGTGGAAAGAGCCAACTATGATGCTCAATCCGGACAGATTCCTCTATGGGAAGGCTTGATTCTTCAAGCTCTTTGGTGCTCGATGCTGCCTGTGGTCAGCTCAGCCCTCTGTCTCCTCTGCTTGGCTTTACTGCTCTCTATACTCACTCCTCCTCTCAGGGTTCACTGTTCACTGTCTCTCTTGGTTGCTTGGACTCTTCGATCTGAATCTCTCTTTTGATCTCTCGTTCACTGTCTCCACTCATGGCTTTAGCCATTCAACCTCCGTGTCTGTTCATTTCCTCTCCTTCCTGCATCGACTCGCCTGTCGCCTGTGTGCTTGGAATTCCCTGTTCGGTGTTAACATAATGCTCAGGAAGTAGCCAAGTGTCTCCATGAGAACTGTGCCAGCCTGCTTGTCGATTCATTACTTTCTCCACCATGTCGGTCAACGGATTCCAAATCCTCTTAAATCGCGGCTTAATCCCATATCAATTCCGCTCTGTCTATCAGGCATAATCTCAGCCGTTCGATCTGAGTTCCTCCAGATCCAACGTCATTCGCACGTCGAGCGCGGTTGACTTGCTCGACCAATAACGTGCGATTGCGGTGTTTTCTCTCTCCTCCGTTGCCACGCGTCGATCGCTGACTGTGATCGCTTCACTTTCTCCAAAATCGCTTACCGTTCAAGGGCATCCCGATCAAACCATCGGTTTCCAGGCCGTGGGTCCCACCGTCATTCGTTGGCACTTTTTACCTTTTTCTGCCTGTGGTCCCCTGGCTCCCAATGTGACCAAGCACTTAAGCTCTACCATTTCGGCTCTGTTTTCCTAGCGATGCACATTAGCGTGTGCTAATGTGCATCGAAAACTATCTCCTTTTCTCGATCTAGGGCTCCCAGGGGCTATTTTGACCTCCTGCACAGCCTCCATGGGCCTCGATCAGCGCGCTTTGATCGAGGTCCTCGTCATTCCACGCCGGCTGCCATGGCCACTGGTTCGGGGTGTTTTCGAATGTGGTTTAGATTCTTCAAGGATTTGTTCGACCCGTTTTAGTCACGATTCTATGACAGTCGTTTATGGATCCGATTCAGATCACGGCCTCCAAACTAAAAATCTTTTGGACCACCAAAAGTTGGTTTTCTTCAAGCATCGACTAAGTGAGAAAATTGTTGTATCACTTGTCCAATCTCAATCCAGTTTGCACTGCTCGGCTTCGAACCTTTAAGCCCAATCCTAAGGTATTCCACCTATCCAGCACTGTCTCTTCCTGTAACTCATTAAGGTATTCAGGTAGTAGGTCATCAATAGAAGGTAATTGACTCTGCTCTTTAGGGTCCTCAACCATTAAAGGTTCAAACAACCTCAAATAGTATGCATTTACGACTAAGTAAATGTGCATGTAAGCTGGTAGATTAAGGAGAAAAGCATTCTCCCCAATCTTCTCAAGTATCCTGAAGGGTCCATACCTAATAGGTTTTAGCTTTTTAACTTCGCCTTGCATTTTTTCCTTGCTGATATATAGCCAGACTTGGTCTCCAACTTGGAAAATATGCTCCATCCGATGCTTATCATGCCTAGCCTTGTACTTGGTCTGGATCTTTTCCAGCTGTTCCTATACTAATTTTTTCTTTCAAGGTGTCAAAGGCTTTCTGTTGTTTTCCTCCCCACTGAAACACCTTTTTTAATCATGTCAAAGCATGTAAGAAAGCTGCAATTGAGGAAAAATTTGAGATAAACTTCCTCCAATATTGTGCTACTCCTAAGAAGCTTCTCACTTCTGTAGCAGACTTGGGCTTAGGCCAGTTTATGATGACTGCCACTTTAGAGGGATCTATTTTCAATTCACCTCCCCCTACTATATGACCTAAATAATTTAGAGAGGTTTTGCCAAATTCAAATTTAGAGAGTTTAACATAAAGTTTTTCTCTTTTCAAAACATCTATTGTCTTCTTAACATGCTTTAAATGTTCTTCCCACGTTTTACTGAAAATCAGAATGTCATCCAGATACACAATAACAAAATCATCAAGAAAAAGTCTGAGTACATCATTCATTAATCTCATGAAAGTAGCAAGGGCATTGGTTAAGCCAAAAGGCATAACCAGCCATTCATACAATCCTTGCTTTGTTTTGAAAGAAATCTTCCATGCATCTTGCTCTACAACTCTGACCTGATGGTATCCACTGTGCAAATCTAGCTTGGTGAAATAAACAGCTTCCTTCAATTGATCTAAAAGATCATCTATGCAAGGAAGGGGATAACGATTCTTGATTGTTATCTTATTCAGTGTTCGGTAATCAATGCACATTCTCCACGAGTCATCTTTCTTTCTCACCAAAATGATTGGTGACCCACATGGTGATGTGCTAGGCCTGACGAACCCTTTCTCGAGCAACTCCTGCACCTGCTTCTTGATTTCATAATTCTCTAAAGCAGACAACTTGTACATCCCAATGTTAGCCAAAGGAACATCTTGCTACAAAATAATATCATGTACTATTCCCTTTTTGGGTGGCAGACCTTTAGGTTCTTGAAATAAGACATCATACTCTGAAACAATCTTTTGTATATCAGTTTTCTGATCAGCATTACAGCCTTCAAATATTTTGGTCTTATTAGGTTTACTTTCCTTTACAACCATCAGTAAGAACTGTTTGCATGAATTTATCATTCTTTTCATCTGTCCTAAGTTTATGAGAGTGTAATTATTCTTGAGCTTGTGAGCTCTTACAAAGTATTCGATTCCATCTTTGACAAGTAGATACTTGTTCTCAGCTCTATAGAAAATAGCTTTTCTATCAACAGGTAAGGACTTCCTAAAACAATTCCACATATATCCAAAGGAATTACATCTAACTCAACCTCATCTACAAATGTTGACCCAAAAGAAAACTTGAGTTTGCACTGTCTAGTCACTCGTAGTTGTGCTTTATCATTCAACCATCCTAATGGGCATGGTTTCTTATGAGGTGTAGTAGTTAATCCCAATTTCTTTACAATTGCTTCAGAAATTAGATTTACTTATGAGCCACTATCAAACAAAGTATCAACCTTTGGATTCTTGGAAACAACTCGAATATGGAAAGGCTCATGCCTTTTTCTCTCATGTTCTTCATCAATGACAGATTGAGTAGAATTACTAGTAGATGCTTCAGAATTCTTACCTTTTATACCTGTGGCTGCGATGATTGTTTCATCTCCCGAGTCTGACCCCAAATCTTTCTGAATAGCTACAACAGTCTTCTTCTTCTTTCCCTTGGACTCCTTAAGCCTCAGCTCTGGATGCAGAATCTAATAGTGCTCATCATCATGCCCCTCCTTTTTACAGTGAGTGTGTGAAGCTTTGCCTCTTTGTGCAGTTTTAGCCTTCCTTGCTTTCCACTCCTGCTTTCTTTTCTCCTTGCTCTTGCTTACAGTGGGTTGGAATGGTCCCCCAACTTCTGGATTTCCATTCTTTCCTCTAGCTTCTAGATGAGTAGCTTGTACAAATACCTCATCTATACTAGTGGGATTAAACATGAGGATGGTATGCCTCATATAGCAGTGTTGACCACCAATGTACTTCAAAAAAGTTTCTGGTGAGTCTAATGAGATGCCCAACATCAATGCTCTCTTTCTGAATTCTTGAGTATACCCTTGCACACTTTTCCCTTTCAACTGCCGAAGAGTTTGCCAACTCATCATGGCTTGTTGCATGTAGGCCAATGGATAGAACTACTTTCTAATGGCAGAGACAAAGTCACTCCAGACAGAGATGGTCTTACCATGCTTCTTCACATCAGCTTGGGTTCTGCCTTCCCACCAAACCAAGGTAGTGCCTCCCAAGCGTAGGCTTGCCAGCTAAATCTTACTCCTGTCTGAGTCTATGTTTTGTACCCTACAATACACATTAATTTGTCTAATCCAATTGTACAACTTTTCAACGTTTAGCTCTCCATCATATATAGGCAAATCAAATTTGACATCCAATTTAATCAAGGATGCCTTCTGGTTATGCACAGGGCTACTAGGAGGTGTAGGAAAGCTTTCTTCTTTTCCCTTTCCTTTAGGGTGGTCATGAGAATGAGATTCATCTTCTTCTTTATCTTGTTTAGAGCCTGATGAATCTTCATCCTTATGCTTTCTAAAGTGCCTATACATTTCTTCTACCATATACTTCATAGCTAGGAAACTTTCTACGAACTGGGGTTTTGGCCCTGTAGAACCTTCTTCTGACATTGTCTTCCGAGAATAGACTCTCCCAATTTCAGGATTAGTTTCCACCAACTCTCCTTCTCCTAATTTGAGCTTTGATCTAGTGATCATTCACAGCTAAACCAACACAAACTTGTCTAACCTTACAGCCTAGAGCTCTGATACAACTTGATATGATTCTCACCGTATCAGTGACCTCAGTTGAAGATTTAATAAACAAAGGTATTACATACTCATGTGTTGGTGTGTGTTCTGTGTGATTGAAATAACAGATCAATCAGCTTGCCAATACACAGACATTTTGAATGGAAAGACAATAGAGAAATACAGTAAGCAATACTAGACATAAACAGTTTTTAATAAGGAGTTCACACTAGTCTCCAAGGCTACATCTTCGGTCTAGATTCAGTGGTGGCCTTATTTTATTATGTATTTAAGTAGAGAATTACAAATTCAGGGACTCAATATGAGTTCTCCTGAAGCCGATTTTTCTTGGCAGGGTGGTTTTTGGATTCCCTAAGCCACTTGGAGTACACATACTCTTATTCTTTCTAGCTGCTCTGCGACTCTCGGTTTATAGTGGAAAGAGCCAACTGTGATGCTCAATTCGGATAGATTCCTCTATGGGAAGGCTTGATTCTTCAAGCTCTTTGGTGCTCGATGCTACCTATGGTCAGCTCGACCCTCTTTCTCCTCTGCTTGGCTTTATTGCTCTCTGTGCTCAGTCCTCCTCTCAGGGTTCACTATTCATTGTCTCTCTTGGTCGCTTGGACTCTTCGATCTGAATCTCTTTTCTGATCTCTTGTTCACTGTCTCTGCTCATGGCTTTATCCATTCGACCTCCGTGTCTATTCATTTCCTCTCCTTCCTACGTCGATTCGCCTGCCGCCTATGTGCTTGGAATTCCCTGTTCGGCGTCAGCATAATGCTCAGGAAGTAGCCACGTGTCTTCGTTGGAACTGCGCTAGCCCATTTGTCGATTCGTTGCTTTCTCCACCGTGGCAGTCAATGGATTCCAAATCCTCTTAAATCGCGGCTTAATCTCCTGTAATTCCGCGCTGTCTATCAGGCGCAATCTCAGCCATCTGATCTGGGCTCCTCCAGATACAACGTCATTCACACGTCGAGCGCGGTTGACTTGCTCAACTAATAACACGTGATCGTGGCGGTTTTTCTCTCTCCTACACTGCCACGCGTCGATCGCTGATTGTGATCGTTTCGCTTTCTCCAAAACCGCTTACCGTTCAAGGGAATCTCGATCAAATCATTGGTTTCCAGGTCGTGGATCTCGCCGTCGTTCGTTGGTGCTTTTTACCTTTTTCCGCCTGTGGTCCCCTGACTCCCAGCATGGCCAAGCACTTAAGCTCTACCATTTTGTCCCTGTTTGCCCAGCGATGCATGTTAGCGGAAAACCAACTCCTTTTCCCAATCCGGGGCTCTCAGGGGCTATTTTGACCTCCTGCACAGTCTCCATGGGCCTCGATCAACATGCTTTGACTGAGGTCCTTGTCGTTCCACATCGGCTACCATGGCCACTGGTTCAGGGTGTTTTCGACTGTGGTTTGGATTCTTCAAGGATTTGTTCAACCTGTTTTAGTCACGGTTCTATGAAAGTCATTTATGGATCCGATTCAGATCAGTGGGAGTGACCAGAAAGTGGCTATTCGATTCTCAGAATCAAATAGTCACCGCCCGACCACTCATGGGGGTGGTGACCGATACAATTGTTTTTTAAATAAAAAATAAGTTTTGTTAAATATTTTTATTGTATTTAAAAAAATAAAATTTATGGTTTATTTAAAAAAAACTATTTTATCGGCCACTGCCCCCACAAGCACCCGAGTGATGACTATTTGATTATGAGAATTGAATAGCCACTTCCCAGCAACCCCCACAGGCGATTGGGTGGTGGCTATCCGATTCTCGGAATCAGATAACCACCATTCAACTGCCTGTGGGGGTGGCCAGGTGGTAGTTATCTAATTCTCAGAATCGGATAGCCACCACCCACGGGCGGCTGAGCGGTGGCTATCCGATTCTGAGAATCAAATAACCACCACCCAGCCACCTCCACAGTCGGCTAAGTGGTGACTATCCGATTCCGATAATCGGATAGCCACCGCCCAACTGCCCGTGGGGGTTACCGGGAAGTGACTATTTGATTCTCGAAATCAAATAGCCACCGCCCAGCCGCTCGTGGGGGTAATGGCCAATAAAATTGTTTTTCTTAAATAAAAATAAATTTTGTTAAATATGTTTATTGTATTTAAAAAAACAAAATTTATTTTTTATTTAAAAAAACAATTTTATCGGCCACCGCCCCCACGAGCGGTTGGGCGGTGGCTATTTGATTCTGAGAATCGAATAGCCACTTACCAGCCACCCCCACGGGTGGTTGGGCAGTGGCTATCCAATTTTCGAAATCGGATAGCCACCACTCAGCTGCCTTTGGGGGTGGCTAGGTGGTGGTTATTTGATTTTCAGAATTAGATAGCCACCGCTTGGCCGCCCGTGGGGGTGGCCGAGCGGTGGCTATCCAATTCTGAGAATCGGATATCCACCTCAAGGGCTGTCAAAGGGTGGTTATCTGATTCCGAAAATCGGATAGCCACCGCCTGACAACCAGTGGGGGTGGTTATTTGATTATTGGAATCAAATAGTCATCGCCCGACTACCCATGGGGGTGGCTATCAGATTCTCGGAATCGAATAGCCATCGCACGGATGCGAGTGGGGGTGGCTATCCAATTCTCGGAATCGAATGGCCATCACCCAGTTGCCCATGGGGGTGGCTATCCGATTCTCAGAATCGGATAGCCACTGCCCAGCTACCCATGGGGGTGGCCGGGCGGTGGCTATCTGATTCTCAGAACCAGATGGCCATCGCTCGGTCACCTATGGGGGTGGCCATCTGATTTTGAAAATCAGATAGCCACTGCCCGGCCACCCCCACGGATGGCTGGGCGGTGGCTATCCGATTCTGAGAATCAGATCGCCACCCCTATGGGTAGTCGGGCAGTGGTTATCCAATTTCGAGAATCAGATAGCCACCGCCTGACCGCCCTTGGGGTTGGCTATCCGATTTCGAGAATTGGATAGCCACCGCTCAGTCGCCCGTGGGAGCGTGGCCTTGAATGGCGGAGCTGTGTGCAGATATATTTTTTTAAGTTTTAATCGTAAATATATGTTTTTTAAAGTTTTAAATGTTTTTTATTTTTTAAAAATTGAAAATATATGTTTTTTTTTAATTTTTAAATGGTTTTTTTTAAACATATATATATTTATTAAAATTTAAAAGTTTTTAAGGTATATTATATAATATATAATAGAATATATTAAATTTTAATTGGTTTTTGGTTTTTTTTTTTTTTTTTTTAATTGAGTATATATTAAATTTTTGATTTTTAATAATTGATTTTAATGGGTTTTAGATTTTATGGCTTTTTTTCTTTTCTTTTACTCGATTTGTTTTTATTTTTATTTTTTGTTGGTAGTTTTGTAATGCTTTAAAATTTTTCTATTTTTAGTTCTTATTTATATTTTTTAATTTTCTTTTGTTTTTTTTGCAACATTTTTTATGCTACACACACACACACACACACATAGAATATTATGTTTTTTTTTGTCCCTTTTTTTTTTTATATTTTTTATATTGTTTGTTTGTTGTTTTTTTTTTTTTTTTTTTTTATAAAAAATTTGACATAAAAAATTTAAAGTGTCAAAATTTGTTAAATTTAGAAAATAATTATTTACATTTCATAGATTATAAAATTTAAAATCAAAAAATAGGTCTTTTAAAAAAAGGGCTTGAAGCAGAATCACCACTTTTTAAAATCAACATGCATATTACTAACATTCTAAAATATAATGTATATAAAAAAATATTAAAGTGCCAAAAACTATGCTCTAAAAAAATATGTGTGTTTTGCATTCCCCCTTTTCAAAATCGGGCCACTCTTCTGCTATCTCTACGAAACGGGTAACAATATCAGTTCCCGTTTCAAAGTTTACATTGTTTTTGGTCAATATGTTAGTAATTGCAAGAAGAAGATAACTCATTAGGGAAAACAGAGAGCTAATGTCACTAAAGAAATAGTGACTCCAAGTTCCTAGCTTTCCATACCATGCATGGACCTTCTAATAATGTGTGGATCTTAGATAGTGGTTCCAGTAACCACATGACAAGCAACAAGAATTTGGCTGTAAATTTGGATCAATCTGCGAAGACAGAGGTAAAGTTGGGTACTGACAAGACTGTGGAAGTAGATGGAAAAGGAGAGGTCAACATTCTGACCAAATAGGGGGAGATGAAGAAAATATCAGAGGTATATTATGTCCTTAATCTCAAATAAAATTTGATAAGTGTTGATCAATTAATGCAAACGGTATACAAAGTTATTTTTTAAGGAAAATAGTGTGTTGTATATGACCAGCCTCCAAGCAAGCACTTGATAGAAAAGGTGAAAATTACTAGGAACAAACTCTTTCCTCTAATCATGAATTACAATTATCAGGTTAGTTCATTTATAGTTGCATGTTCTAATGACTATTGGTTATGGTACATTCGGTTTGCACACTTGCACTTCTGTGGTTTAAGATTGTTGAAGCAAAACCATGTTTACCTCCCATCAAAGAACTTATTAGTACTTGTGAGTGTTGCATCTTGAAAAAGCAACGTAGGTTTTAACCCCATACAGAAATTACCTGCATATGAATTCTAAAACACAAAAAATATACAATGCAAAAGCATAACACATAAAACACATATACACAGATATTTTCTCCTCGATCTCAAAACCGGGACTACCCGCTTGATTTTTCATTATGTTCCTTTCAATGTTACAATACATATGTATACATGCCGAAGCATTCAAAACCATGGACCGAAAAGCATCGCATCCAAAATCATGGACCGAAAACCATTGCGTCCAAAACCGTGTGCAAAAAATCATGCACAAAACCATAGAGTGGGGTTACCTGCACCCCTCAAACCCCCTGTGACCCCCCCACTACACAATTGGTGCAACGAAGGGGGCGCTTTGCCCCTGTTCTAACCCCCGGGTTAACTATGTGGGCTAGTTGTGGAAAGAATATAACACAACCCAACAAGCAACACCATGAGAGTTTTCTAAAAGGACTTGGATACAAAGTAAAGCATCCACTAGAGTTGGTTCATACAAAATTGTCTGGACTTATGAGGACATAGTTGATCGGTGGAAGTTTTTACTTCCTCACTTTCTTTGATGATTTTAGCAGAAAGACATGGGTTTACTTAAGTAGAAGTCTAAAACTTTTGAAAATTTCAAAGAATTCAAAGCCTTAGCAGAGAACAAAACTGATTGGAAAATCAAGGTATTGAGGTCAGATCATGGTGGAGAATATGATTCGAATGCATTCCATAGTTACGGTAAACAACATGGAATCAAAAGACAATTTACAACTAGATACACACCACATTAGAATGGTGTAGTAGAGAAACAGAACATGACAATTATGAACATGGCAAGGAGAATGTTAAAAAGAGGAAACCTTTCTAATGAGTATTGGGCAGAAGTAGTTTGCATGTGTTGTTTATGTGATAAACAGATCCCCTATAAAGAGTGTGATGAATAGAGTACCATAAGAAGCATGGTAAGGTATGTCTTACAAAGTGTTTGAATGTGTAGCTTATGCACATGTGCCTAAAGAGATAAGAGGTAAGTTAGATGATAAAAGTTAAAATTGCATATCTACTGGTTATAGTAAGCAGTCAAAAAATTACAAATTGTATAATGTTGTCACCAAGAAGGCCATAATTGTTGAGAAATCTAGGGCACGTATTGTTAGAAGATTTCTCTGCTTGATAATTTCTTGTGATATACTTTTACTTCTTAGCTTATAGTATTTTCTTCATTAATTTATTATTGTGTTCTCTTCATCAAGAAAATTACCAATATGCACAATAAAGGACAAGTGACATAGTATGTAGGCATATCCGCTAGGGCCAAAACCTCTCACCTCTTAAGAGGAAAAACCGATCAAAATTCTTCTTCTAGATATTTAATTGATGAGTACCAAGACCATGACAGATACCTTTGACTCTAGTATCCTCCCAAGAACCTTGTCACTATACTTTATGTTGTACCTCTTCCCTTTGACTTCCTTCTTGATTTGGAACTGCTTTCCTCAACTCCTTCTAGAGAAACTCGATCTCTATCCTTCACACTGCTCCTTCTCGACTTCCTCTAGAGAATATCAGTCTCCAGATATTCACTAGTCTCTTCTATAGAAACTCAGTCTCTAGAATTCTATCTCAGTCACCCAGAAGGATCCTTCCTTTGTTGCCCCAGAAGAAACCTCTCCTTCACTTGCCCAGAAGAAACCTCTTCTTTGCTGCCCTAGAAGAAACTTCTCTTTGCTACCACAGAAGAAAATTGATCCAGGTGGATGTTGGTGGCCACCCACCTATCTCATTTGGACCCCCACAACTATCTCTTTCATTTTTTCAGTTTCCTTACTAATAACACAATTTACTATTTTGAGCAGATTTTCGGATCCTAGACTTCTGGAGCCGTTTTGAGGCCCTAAATGACATTTTTTGGGAAAACTGGGAGAAACATGAGAAATAGACCAATGTTGCTCTTCTAAAAGTTATAGTCCTTGGATAGATCATTCTAACGAGCTATTGTGCACGTCAAACAAAGATCACATGCCAAAGTTACGACCCCGGGAAGTTGATGTACCAATTTACCCAAATGGGGCCCACAGTTTCACGTTTCATATTTTAGGGTTAGTTTTTTGGATGTTTATGGTTTTTCATTGTTTCTCAACAATAAATAGGCCTTTGAGCCTTATTGTAACACAATTCAGAGTGATGTAGCCACCACATCTCTTCTCAGAGATAAGCTACCATCGCCCTCGCTGGTTTATTTCCATTATTGTTTGTAAGCATATTTCAGTATTTTAAATTAATAAAATGAAGTATTATTTCCACTGCATCTATGTGTTTATGGTTATCTCTATAATTTTTTGTGTTCCTGTTTAAATCTGGATCAGTGGTATTAGAGCGGTCTACTTTTTCTCTGTTTTTCTTTACATGTCCCCAATGAGGTCAGGATATAAAGAGTTAGGGCTCGATGTGGTTGAACCTTTGTAAGACCAGCCTCAAAAATCCCGATAGCCTCCCATGGCAGAAGACAAGAAAGATGAGGGGGTAAGAGATCCTATTAAAATCTTGCTCGAAGAAGCCCTCGAGCAACAAAAGAACGCGATGATGGACAACTTTGCCCAAATCCTTCAGCAGCTACCCAGAGGCGATGCATCGGCTTCCAACAGCTACTCTGGAAACGCTACACCCTTTAAAGTACAAGTTAATTTTGAAATCCCCATATTCGAGGGTCAAATATATGCAAATGCTGTAGATAAATGGTTAAATCTGCTAGAAGGGTATTTTTCTATTCATGATTTTTCGAGTCGGGAAAATATTATTTTCACTCTTCTTAAAGCAGCCGCCCACGTCAAGGACTAATGGGAAACCTACTACGAGCAGAATGATGAGAGTACGGGCTCATTATTTTCAGCCACACCCACTTAGAATTCATTCCAAAATGCCATTAAGGAGCAGTATTACCCTGTCAAAAGCTATGAGGACAAATACATAAAGTGGACCACATGGCTGCAGGGAAGGGACGAAGAGTGCCAGAGTTCAAAAACATTTTTCATACCCTTCACACACAGTTGGGTATCAACGACTCTGAGATACATTTGGTACTAAAATACCGTGGCTGCCTACATAGATACATATAGGAAGAGATGGAGTTGCTGAACATCTCCTCGCTCAGCACAGCGTACCGATATGCTGTCAAAACCGAGAAGAAGTTGAAATAGAAGAAGCAAGACTTTGGATCTGCAAATCCAAAGCAAGGGAAAGGCTTCCCCAAACCGCAGGACCAAGGACAAAGCCAAGATGGGGAAACCTAAGAAAACCCGTCGAAGCCACAAGAAGTGAACAACACCACAAATTCGAAGAAGGACACAGGAAAGTGGTGTGAGTTCCATAAGAGCCTCAATCACAACATAAGTGAGTGTCAGACCAAGCAGTTGTTGGTGGTCGAGCTAAAGGCTTCAGAATCAGATGCACAATCCGACCCTGAGTCAGAACCCGGCAAGGGAATGGCAAAGGGAAGCAGATCATTGATGCAAAGCCCATTGCCACTATTGCCACTGCCAAGATCCAAAAGAATGAGCCTAAAGATCGAGAGGAGGGGGAGCGTCTTTTCCACTCACAAACGTAGGTGAATGGTTCACTACTACAATTCATTATCAATAGTGGTAGCCAAAAGAACCTCATTTCAGCAGAGGTCATGAAGTGGTTAGGCCTAAGGACTACACCACACCTGCAATTGTACAATATTGTGTGGCTTCACCAAGGACGAGATCTCCGAGTTCGCCAGCAGTGCCACCTTCCCTAAAGCATCAAACCCTTCACAGACGAGGTATTGTGTGATGTTGCACCTCTGGATGTTTGTGATGTATTATTAGGCCATCCATACTTGTGGAGGCGACATGTTGTGTGTGAGTCAAGGCCTCACGCTATTATTATTACTTTTGGTAATCATTATATAGGATACTGGAGGTAGCCCCACCTACCGCCACCTCTTTTATCTTTGCTAAGAAATACAACAAGATCATCTCCCAGACTAAGAAATTCATTTTCTGTTTGGTTCGCTCCCAAAGTAAGGGGAAGATCATCGCCACATACATGACCCCCACGAAGGGTTCCTCCACGCAGAAGCAGCAGCAACAGAGGGATACAGTCATGAAAGAACACAAGAATAGATTATCCTCACCCATAGGGGCATCACACAAGTCTCAGGTGGGCAACAAAGTTTGGTTGCATCTGCAGAAAGAATGCCTTACAAGAACCCATCAGAAGCTCCAACCACTCCGACATGGTCCTTACAACATTACCAAGGCTATGGGAAACAATTCTTTGGAGCACAACATTCCTCCATTCCTTCGCTTGCACCGAGTTTTCAATGTGGAAAACCCTTGACCATGATTCCCACCATTATTGGACACATAAGAGATTGCAGAATAGCTCACTAGGGCCCAAGTTCAGCAGATGGAGGAACTCAATGCAATGGGGAACATTTCATCCTAAGGGGCGAGGAATGATCTAGGTGGATGTTGGTGGCCACCCACCTATCTCATTTAGAGCCCCACAACTGTCTCTCTTTTAGTTTTTCAGTTTCCTTAATAGTAGCACAATTTACTATTTTTAGCATTTTTTCGGGACTTGAACTTCCAGAGCTGTTTTGAGGCCCTAAACGATGTTTTTTGGGAAATCTGAGAGAAAATGGAGATCTTTCTAATGAGCTATTGTGCGCGTCAAACGGAGATTGTATCCCAAAGTTACGACCCCAGGAAGTTGATGTACCAATTTACCCAAACGAGGCCCACAATTTAGCGTTTCATCTTCTAGGGTTAGGTTTTTGATGTTTAGGGTTTTCCATTGTTTCTCAACAATAAACAGGCCTTCAAGCCTCATTGTAACACAGTTCAAAGGGATGTAGCCACCACATATCTTCTCAGAGATAAGATACCATCGCCCTAGCTGGTTTATTTCCATTGTTGTTTGTAAGCATATTTCAGTATTTTACATTAATGAAATGAAGTATTATTTTCACTACATCTCTGTGTTTATGGTTATCTCTGTAATTTGTTGCATTCTTGTTTAAATCCAAATAAAAAATTCCTTCTTCGCTTGCCTAGAAGAACCTCTTTCCTCACTTGCGTAGAAGAATCCTCTTTCTCACTTCTTCACACTTCTTTGTAGCCTTCTTCTTCACGCTTCCTTATTCACCCTTTCTTCGTACTTCTCGACCAAAAGCTTTTCGAGTTTCTTGCTTCTAATGGAGGCCAAGTGTGGCTATATATACACCCCATAATATGTCCTTTTGGCTGACATGATGGATAGAGGTTAGGGCAACCTATTCTAGCATGTTCTACCATCGTTGCAGGTCGACTTGAAGAGGATGAGTGACAAGTTCTTGGAGGATACTTTACGTAGACAATATTGATCTTTTACAAAGTGTAACATGACTTAATTACATGATAATGACTCTACCATTTTATGACTATAGGAAAAATAAATCCTAAAGACTCTCAATGGGAGTCTTGACTCAAAAACAAACTCCCTTGCTCATGAAACCCATGAAGCAAGTCAATTTAATAAATTTGTTTTTCTTCTTTACATCTCATTACATAGAATCATAATTTCACGTCATTATGAAGACCAAACCTAGTTACACTTTTCAACGCTCCCTCTTAACTAGGGAGGTATCCATAATGGTACTTGGACTTTCTCAATCTAAAGAATTTATCGTAAGAAGAACTTGAATTGGTAACTCATTTGTATAGTATCGTATCAACCAAAATTGTTACATAGCAAGGCCTTGAGTAAAAACTCCTTATCTCCACAAGATCTAAGATGAATGTTGGTGAGACCAATGGTTTATAGACACCCTCATCATTGTCTCTCTCGAAACAAACACCATGAAGGTTCCCTTAGGATATGTTTCGTGAGGACTATCTTATCTTGGACTACTCAACCCTCAAATAATATTGGTCCTCCATGACTACTCTTCCATTGGATTTCCTATCTCATCCCCAAAGAGTATCGGATGCAAAATTATTACCCAATCCTCCATTCTATCTTCCTAAGTGAAGACCAAAATGTCATGTCTACCTCTCCCTCTCAAATAGGGAGGACATATTCCAATAAAGGAATGTACTCATTCCTACCAAAAATGAATGTACCTAAGCTCCCTCTTGGCTTATAAATTTCCAATTTTCTTCCAAGTAACAACATCTCCTCATGTGGAAAAACCAGCTACCTAAAGAACTCCTCTCTTCTATGATTTCATCAATTTATTTTGTCATGGATTATTCATTTTGGGTCTCCTTCATAGGGCACATAGCATCCATCACTTTCATTCATGAGTTAGTCATGTCCTTATCTAATCAGAAAGTGATCCATCCGATTTTCATATGGCCTTTGCTTTATGTCATTCTACCTTCATGCCATATTTTCCAGAACGATATTACTTTCTTCAATATGATCCTCCTCAAATGCATCCACAGATCTTCCATTAGGAAGTCCTACAAAAGCCCATCCAAATAGTAGTTCAAAGAATTGGAAATGAACAATTAAATCAAAATTACCTTTGTGATGGTATTTCATCATGACATCTTCTTGTAGGTATCAACATCCTACATGCATATTGACACATTTTCCAAAGATATCTATTGTCAAGGGTCTCCATATTTTCCCAACTCCTATCATAGACTTCATATCTTTCTGATAGATATTCTAGCTAAATATTCTTGGACTTCAAATGTTGAATGCCTTCTACCTTTGTTGCATATTTTCACATTCACTTCCTTTATTTTCACACTTTTTATTCCCAGGAGCTCCTAATGAGAGTTCCTAAATTGTAATTAGCTTCCTCATGATTTATGAGATCCTACTATGTTGATTTCATCTAGTGTGACTTATCTTTTTCTGCAATCTTTCATAGGAGGAGACCCTTTATTCTTTTTACCATATTTCCCAATATGGAAATAGTGATCCATATTATATGCAACCATATGACATGACTTCATAACAACTTATGTAAGCTTTTATACCTCATCCTTCCTTTTAGTCATCTAGACTTCCTGTAGTAGCTTCATTTGAACGAAATAAGTTTATCCTTTAGACCTGCAATCTTTGTTATGTCATCCTTGAATTTCACGAGTTGGAATTCTTGATGAAACTCTTGCCTTCCTTTCTTAAATGGTGAATCCTTTGATAAGGATTCCATCAACGAAACTTGAGGATCTTTCATATCCTAAAATGGCAGCTGTTGACTATGCTATGATGATCTCAATCAATGGTGACCTCCATTTCTATAAGTATCACTTGGGATTTCAGTGAGGTTTCCAACAACTCTTATTCTTTGTACTCAATAGAATTTCTTTCAGAAATTATTTATGCTACTCATGTCACGAGATCTTACTTCTAATGCTTCTATCATAATGCTATTTTCTAATCTACTACATCCTATATTATTTACATTTCTTCTAATCTATAAATTACATGTCAAAGGTAAATTTTAATGAAGAAGATCATCTCAGTCATAGTAGAGATATTTTTTCTTCTTCCTTCTTACGCTTCTTTGTATCAAGCTCTTTCACTTCCTTAGTAATATGGGCTTCTTCCCTGTCCCTCTTGCATATAGGACAATCTCCTCTATAGTTCCCAAGTTTCTGACAACCATAACATCTTTCCTTAGCCATGTTCTTCTTCTTTTTCTTTGGAGGATAAAACCTCCCAAATTTTTCTTTTCTTCTTGTCACTAATTGATCCCTTCTATATGATCTTTTATTACTTTCTTTCTTCAACCTCTCTTCTTCTGCCTTGCAAAGAGACCATAATTTTATGAATTGGATGGATTCCTCTTCACTAGTAGATATGAGGTTACCTTGCTCATTAGTCAATGCATTTAGAATAATGAAGATTATTTCATTATTACATACCATCTCTCCTAGATCCTGCAATTTTTCTTTTATTTGAGATTATTTTGAAAGACACGATGATCTAAGTGACATGATATTTTCTATCATGCTCTTCGAGAAAATTTCTATCAACTTATCATATATTCCTTTAGATGTCTCCAACTCAACTACATAGGAAATGAGAGGATCTTTGATAGGCTCCTTAAGAATATTTTGAGCCTTGGGATCCTTTTCCATGTCTTCAAATAATGTTTGTTCTTCGGTTGGCTTGTAGACCTTTCCATGGACATGATCAATGAGTTAATTTGCTTCAAGGATTATATCTATCCTTCTTTTCCATACAGGGAAGTTTGATATCCCAACCAACTTTTGGTTCTCCTTGAAACATGAATTAATTTTTAGTAGATTGGATTATAATAAAACGAACTTACTTATGAAGATAGAAACTTCAACTTGGTAATGAACTTGTTCCTTTACATGATCCCTTCCAAGTGAGATCCTTGCTTCAATAGGGAAAATATTGCCTTTTGATCTAACCTTCCTTACATTTGAAGAGCTTCCACTTCTTTGGTGATATATGGTGTCTCGAGTGCTTCTATGGTTTCGGTCTTTCTTCTTGCTTCCTTCTTGAAGAAACATTTCAAGGCTCTTGTTGGTGTAGATTTCTTTAATCTAGGGTTTTGAAGATCTTGCCCTAGTTAGCCCTTGAATCTACTATGATCCTTCTTCGATGCTTCGTGTCTCCTTGATTGGATGGCTTGGTGTTCTTCAAATTGATTTGATCCTTCTATGAAGCTCGATTCTCATGTGTCAACTTGCTTTGAATGCCCCTTTCTGACTTCAACACCTAAGCTCTAATACCATGTTGAGAAATTTAGGGCATGGATTGTTAAAATATTTCTCTACTTGGTAATTTCTTGTGATATACTTTTACTTCTTAGCTTATAATATTTTCTTCATTAAGTTATTATTGTGTTCTCTTCATCAAGAAAATGACCAATATGCCCAATAAAGGACAAGTGACACAGTATGTAGGCTTCTCAGCTAGGGCCAAAACCTCTCACATCTTGAGAGGAAAACCTGATCAAAATTCTTCTTCTAGATCTTCAATTGATGAGTACCAAGACCATGACACACACCCTTGATCTTTATCGTGCCCCTGGCTCTTACATTTCAGACACCAAACTTTTTCGTGCACCTCTGGCCGAGATGCTTTATCCTTCTTTAGACTTTGGAACTCTAGGAAAAGATTCTACAACTCAACATGAATCTATTGAACTCCCAAAGAAGCAACTTGAATTAGTGTCTCATGCAATTTCATTGCAATCTCCAGAGCTTTTGCCTAGGTCCCAATATTTTGCTATAATAAAGCAACGCTTAGGTGAGGCAAGAGAAAACCTACAAACCATTCACCGTTTTGTCCATCCATAAGGTTCATGCTAGCTTCGTGGATTTTTCATTTCAATCTCTGATCTAGCTCCTAGGGTGTTTCTCCAAGCCTCATCATGATTTCCTTGAATCCAATGATTAATTGCACTTTAGACTTGGGCCTACTAAATTCCTTATTTAACACAGTCTAATTGTCTGCCAACATAGTCGTCAGGTTATCGGTGGAGTACCTAATGTACCACATTAGCACGTGATCCTGTAAAGAAACCAATGTTTCTTTCTTCATCTGATCATCTGTAATATTTTGGGCTTTCCACACGACCTTTGTAAAGAACCAAAACTGGTTCGGGTCCTCACTTCCCAAGCCCTTGAAAACAAGCAACTTCATTGCATTTGTCATATTGAACGATGGCAGAGGTGGCGGTGGTGTGGGCGAAGGTGTAAGATGTGGAGGTGAATATGGAGGTGGTGTGGGCAGATGGGGTATTCGGAGGAGCCCTTTCCTTATTAATTGAACAACACTCTACGGTGAAGCATACATTTCTCCTTTGTCGTTACTCAGAGAAATCTCAATTAGCAGGCCATATTCAGGGAATGTTCTCCCTCTATCCCTGAATAACTTTCCACTTCACATAGCTCCAAAAATAAAGGTAATTGCATAAACCACTTTTCACACGAGAGAATTTTAATCCAAGTATTCAAAGATCTTAAATACTTACCTCGCAGTCCCTTGAAGAAGCATCATTGTGCTTCGTTTTCGTTGACCGAGGTATCAACCACGAATTCTGTCATAAATCCTCCTATGACAAGATTATGCCAGTGGCTAGCAGCGTGTGCGATCTTATCTTAAGAGGCTTCCAATCTCTGCACTAACTCCAGGGTCCACACTATTGGATTGTCAAGCCTCCACCTTCCCTAGCCATCTGCCAATTTAGCAATCCACTCATATAGCTTGATCGAAAAGGAACAAAATAAAATTTCATGTATATCTATGTAAAGATACTTTTTAATTGTAGATGTCTGTTTTCTTGCGCTGCGAATTCGTGGATCTTTCTATCCAACCACTCCTCAATTTCTTTCTTCGTTGGATTTCAGTGATGCAAAATCACACATCTCCTTATGCAGATCCCAGTTCTGCCAATGAAAACATTTGTTGGCTTAGTAAGTCCTAACCCAGGTTCAAAGTTAAGTTTGCCAAGCAAATCCCTACACTACTAGCCCTTTCAACATCGTGGAGCGTGGACTGAAGTCTCAAACAAAGCAGTATGGGGGAATGCTGGAACCACGTTTTCACACCCAGAGATGAGTCTGATGTCGTTTTATGCCCTAAACCTATCTTTGCGGAGATCGATAAGCCTTCAAGGCTTATCGATATAACTTCCTTTAGCCAACCTCTAAACCTTCGTGAAGGTCTACAACTATCTTTTGCGGACCCTAAATAGGTGAATCAACCACTTACGTGCCTCTATGATTATTCATAAATCGGAATTTACCCAAATCAGCTTAAGTTTTCAATAACTTTAACATGCAACAAGATATTCCCTGCGTAAACAATTATTATTATTTGCGTTCAATTCTTCTAATAATGGTAATTCATAAGCCCATCATTCATCATAACATAATAGTGCATTCATACATAACATAAATAAATAAGAAAAACACAGGAATTTCTCAAATAATCTCTTTATTAATGCTTCAGTTCTTCTTACAGACTCAAGACTTCCTTGCACACAGAGTTGTAGGAGTCAGCGCACTCAGTGACGGACTCTACTCTAGGCCTTTATGCAAATAGCTGCAGAACCTCTCTTCAACCCTAAGACTTATTCGCTCTTTCCTCTACTAACCCATTACATTCATATTCATTGATCTCTATTATGCCTTAGACTCTCTAAGACTCTCCTTTTTATAGAATCCCATGGTCCGCGAACCATGGGTAAGTCTATATAAGCCGACATAACTTACATAAAAGAAGGGAAAAACCCTTTATGACACTTTGTTATCCACAAACTTTGCGAACACATCTTGTGGAGACTTTACATTATTTACAACAAAACTTGGGATTTTTTTTGCCCCAAAAATTGGGCTTTTGCTCCAAAATTGACCCTAGGGGACTTTGTCCCAACAATTCCCCTGAGGGAGGAAGCTTCAATAGGACCAAGTGTGGGGCCCATGCTATGGTGCGCTATTTTCTAGGTGGATGGAAAACATGTAACAGATAATTGTCATTTGCTGCAAAAGTTCGTTCAAACACCACAACAGTTTTCCTGCAACTTCTACAAATTACTGGGACATGATGGGCGCCACTGTCACAGCTATGAACTAATGATGGAAGGAACACCTACCTATCGAATGCAAGCAAAAACTTGGCCTCCAAATAAGGCCGCTAGAGGAGCATAAGGAGGATATCAGGGAAGAGGATGATGTCAAGGAGGAGGAGGACGTGGTAGAAGTCATGGACAGGTCATTTCTTACAACTGCAGGACATCAAGGCACTATGCATGGGAGTGTCAGAATAAGACACACCCTTCATGTCAATACTACATTTAGTTTGACCACACTATGGCAGAATTCCCTATGTTGATAGATAAGATGCATGAGAAGAAGGCGCAGCCTCAAAAACCTACTCAAAACTTATGGATGATGAGGGTTGAGCCTTGCGAGGAAGATCCAAATGTGAATATAGTGTTGAGAAGAGGAGTAACAACTGGGGAGGACAAGGGAAAGCAGGCTGAAGAAGATGGATTGGTTCACAAGGCCCTGGAGAAAGAAATTGGTTTTGATCTAGCGTGCGTGAAGGAAACATTTATGGAAGCTAAGAAAAGCTTCGTTGAGGCATCTACTTCAGGAAGTCATACCAAAGTACCAGAAACTAGCGCGCCTACAGAGGTTGAACCCTCTATACTTACCACGTTCTTGGAAACTTGCATGAAACTTTTGCACGATAGTGAGGCTGTGAAAGGTCTATAGGAGTTGATGAACAAGTGTGTCGGTAAGGAAAACACTCCTGATAGACATCGCATAGTATGAAAAATCAGCAAGTATAAGGCAAGAACATGGTGCAAGATGAGGCTCACTGTGCAAATAGGATATTATGAGATGGACCAGGTTATTTTAGATATGGGTCTGACGCGAATGTTTTGCCTAAACAAAAATGGGACAGAATGGGGAGACATGCATTGCATTGGTCTTCGATTCAACTAAGGATGGTGAACCAGTAGAAGATCATCCCTATGGAGTCACTGTAGATATAGAAGGTGCATGCACGCTGGATGATTTTGAAGTAATAGAAATTGTGGATGACAGGAATCCATACCCCGTGCTCCTTGGAATTGACTAGGCCATCAATATGAATAGAGTGATTAACTTGAAGAAGAGGATGATGTCGTTTGAGAGGAAATCACTTCGGGTAGTAGTACAATTGGACCCTATAGAGGGACTACGCTATATTGAACAAGTTTGCGACTATGAGGAGAGTGATGATGACTTGGATTAGATCTAAAAATTAACGATGCAAGACCAAGACTGGATTAATGCAACAACCAATGGAAGGATTACATGGGGCCGAGATAGTTCATGTACCTCATATTCAGATGAAGAACTGGAGCATTGGAAGAATAGGATGCATGAAGTATCTACGTTGTGCTGCAACATGATGAGTAAATCGTTGCACTGTGTGTCATCAGAGGTAAGAAATTTACCCTATTATGAGGTTTTAACTAATGTATATGAGTTTTTGGATGATTTTGAATGAGAAATCCCTGAAGATTAGCACTTCCAAGTGTTGGATTTGGCGCTGCGCGCTATGCCTGCATGATGGTGGGGTACGCACAAGGACAAATTTGATGAATGGTGAGATTAGAGGAGAATGATGAGCCTGCGATTTGGTCATCCAAAAATTTGACTGACTGAGAAATATGATAGGATAAATGATATTTGTGATCATTTAGAGAAGTGGACTAAATTTTATGGAACAGAGCCACAGCCAGAGTGGGTGCACTTATTCTATCATACTTTGGATACAATTTTTATGCATTGGTATCTGGAAATGGAGCTTCACCATGGCACCACAGAGTGGGATATATTAAGGGAAGGATTCTTAATGACCTTCAGTTTTGAATATGGATATGAATGCATTGATGAAGCTCTGCAAGAGATTAAAGCAATGGTCTTCAGAAGAACACAAGATCCTTTGGAGTTGGTTCAACCAGATTGGAGCACCCAGCTATGCCACACGCTCGAATGCTATAATGTGACCACTGAAGGGGAGGATGAAGACCCAAGAAATATCAGTATTCTGGAGGCAGAAGACCATCGTGAGGTCGAAGGTCCACAAATAGAAAGCCTGTACATCACTGCGCCATTGAAAACAAAACAATTAAACATTGGTACTGAAGTAGAGCCAAAATTTGCAAAGATTGGAGATTAATGGGATGATGCTACAGTGGATAAAGTTTCCAAGTTTCTCTTTAAGTACCAGGATCTTTATCCCACCAATTTTTTAGACCTAAAGGGCATCATAGGGGACTTGGGTGTGATGAAAATCACTTTGAAACTAGACGCAAAACCCATTAAGCAGAGGTCATATTGCCTTAATCCCAATTACAAGGAAAAGTTCCGCTTGGAGTTAAATAAGTTGATTGAAGCAGGACTTATTGAACCTATGGAGGAATCTGATTGGGTGAGTACGATGGTGGTTCAAGAGAAGAAATAGAAAGGAGAGATAAGGATTTGCGTAGATCTAAGGAAGGTTAATGATGCATGCATCCATGATCCTTTTTTGACACCATTTACTAATGAGGTATTGGATAACATTGGAGGGCAGGAGGCCTACTCGTTCACTGATGGGTTCTTTGGGTACCATCAGATTAAGATCGTGCGAGAAGACAGGAGAAAAACAACCTTCGTGACAGAATGGAGTTGTTTCCAGTATACTGTAATGCCATTTGGACTCAAGAATGCGCTTGTGATATTATCTCGCGTAGTCATCACAACATTCACAGAGTTTATTCACAAGTTATTGAAGGTGTATTTTGACAACTGGATAGTGTTTGGGTTAGTAAAGCGCCATGTATCTAGTCTACGCTTAATGTTGGATACATGACGAAGATATCAGATCATGTTGAACTTGAAGAAGTGCTTATTTTGTGTCCCCTTTGGGATCTCGCTGGGTCATGTGGTGTGCAAGAAATGACTGATGGTGGACCCTACCAAGACCACGGTGATAATGAATTTGGAGGCCCCAAGGAGTGTCAAATAGTTGGGCGCAATGCTTGGACATATAGGATATTACAGAAAGTTCATCAAGGCTTATGCTCAAATTACTCTGCCTATGGAGAACTGTTGAAGAAGGAAGCTACATTCTATTAGGATGAAGAATGTCAGTGCAGTTTGGATGTATTGAAAGAAAAGATGGTCAGCACACTGATCTTGGTCTTTCCATATTGGAATAAGGAATTCCATGTGCACGTTGATGCCTCGTGTATTGCATTTGGAGCAGTATTGACACATGCTGGTGAGGGAGAGATGGACCACCCTCTAGCCTTTGCGAGCAGGAAATTATCCAAGGCCAAGAAGAATTACTAAACAACAAAGAGTGAAGGATTGGCTATTGTGTACGCGCTTCAAAACTTCAGGCACTATTGGTTGGGCAGACATTTCAAAATGTACATAGAACATTCTTCTTTAAAATACCTAGTCAATAAGCCTGTGTTGGGGGGGAAGATCTGTCGATGGTTGTTGTTATCCCAAAAGTATGAATTTGAGGTGACTGTGAAGCCAGGAAGATTGAATGCAGGACCTGGCCATCTATCACGGATTGAGAGAGGAGAAGAGCCTGCTAATTTGGAGGAAGGGTTGCCTGATGCGTAGCTCTTCATAGTGTGTGTAACTGATAACCATTTTGTAGATATTGTTCACTTTTTGACTACATGGATAGTGTCGGAAGGATATACCAGCCAGCAAAATAAGAGTCAGTATTGCGCATAGCAAATTTATCAGTAACCAAAGGAAATTTATATAAGATGGGTGTCAACGAGATATTGCGACAGTATGTGCTAGATTTTGAACAAAATAGCATCCTCGCTGAAGCTCATGGAGGGACTGCAGAAGGACATTATGCAGGGAAGGAAACGACGCAGAAGATTTTTCACACAGGGTTGTGGTGGCTTACATTGCATAAATATTCTAAGGTGTATTGTAGGGCATGCGGCGCATGTTAAAGGATGGGAAAAACATCACAGAGGGACGAAGTTTCCATTGAATCCTCAAGTATCATTGCATCCATTTGAAAAATGGGAAAATGATTTTGTTGGGCCAATTCAGCCCCTAGGAAAGAAGACATGTGCACACTATATCATCACTGCAATAAAGTATCTAACTAGATAGGTAGAGGCACAACTGGTGAAGGATTGTACAGGGGCTATAGCATCAAAGTTCTTGTTTGAGTATGTGTTAACCAGATTTGGCTATCCAAAAGTGTTGATGAGTGATCGGGGTACACAATTCCTAAATGAAACGATCATCGTGCTCACTGAAGAGTTCCAGGTTTATCATCAAAAGAGCACACCATATCATCCTTGGGCCAATGGAACAATTGAGGCCTTTAATAATATCTTGGATAATATGCTGACAAAGATTTGCAACACACAACAGAATGACTGGGATGTGCACCTACCTGCAGTGCTATGGGCTTATAGGACAACTTGCAAAAAAATGATAGGTCAAACACCTTTTAGATTGGTCTATGGCATCGAAGTTGTGATTCCTATGGAATATATCATGCCTAGTCTATGCATAACAACTTTCAGAGGGATGGCAAATCGCAAAGCCTTGGAAGAACAGTTCACGCAGCTGATGGAGCTTGAAGAAGATATATTCTTGGTGGGATTCCATCATCAAGTACAAAAGGAATGTGTAAAGGCATGGCATGATCAACATATCAAGTTGTGCATGTTCAAGGTAAATGATTCAGTTTTATTATATGAGAGTAATTCACTAAGTTTCCAGGAAATTTTCAAATACACTAGCTTGTGCCATATGTTATTAAAGAAATCAAAGATGAAGGCACAATTCAGCTCATGAAGCTGAATGGAGAACCTTTTCTGGGAAGGGTGAATGGCAGCCGATTGAAGCCCTATACAAGGGATCCAGTTCAATGACTATATGACGGGAGGATAGTCTTAGTGGTCTAGGCAGTTGCAAGGGAAATAGGGACGATGTGGTGGGCGGGGTGCATGGATAATGTTGAAGTCACATGCTAAGACTCTATGCGAAGGGAGATGTGCTCTAAAGGAAGGTATCGCATAGCACAATAGGAAAGTGACCATTGAAGTCAATGTTCATGAATTGAAAGCTAGGAGATAGTTAAGAGGAGCAGGTTGGCGGCATTTAACGCCAAAATATTTGAATATCTATCACCAAAAAAGCATTAATGATCGAATTTTGGGGGGAACGACCCGATTTGAATTCAAAAACCCTTATAAATTGAGCGTTTCAGTCCAAAAAAGAACACTTTGCACCCTTAGAGTTTTTGAACTGCATTGTTTGTTGCTTATGAATCGCTTGCTCTTTGAGGATTTGGTCATGAGCCCTGCTTTTGACAGTTTACCAGAGTTAACTCAAAAATTCATCTGTGACACCATGTTAGGACCAGGACCTGCTGAGACTAAGAGAACTGCAGGAACTGTTGCATCTGAATGAGCTATTCCAGAGGTAGTAAGCATGGAAGCTCCGACTCTTGTGCCTATGATTCTGAGGTCACCTAGGCTGAAGCCTACCCCTGTGCGAGAAACCCAAAAGTTGAAGAAGAAAAAATAGAAGAAGTCAGTGCTAGTGCATGAGTCACCTAGGAAACACACTGTAGCTCAGCAATAGAAGAAAGACAAGAAACCTGAGAAGGTTATGGATTTGGGAGTTGAACAGGGCACCGAGGACATACATGCAGAAGGAGAGGAGCCCCTCATGAAGCTTCCTGAATATATCCCTCCGTGAAAAGGGAAGGCAGAGGTCCCCAAGGACCTAGACTCAGACAAGTTCCTCATTCATATGCCCCTATTGCTAGAGTAGATGACCTTCAAGGGTCAAGGTGTGAATCCCCCTATTAAAAAAGGAAGATTGGGACCTGGAAGACCATGAGCAATCCCCCCACCTCGTGACAAAAGATTATATGAGGAGTGTATATTACCTAGACTCAGGTGTCACTGAGTTGGAAATGGTCGAATGGATCCGCGAAGTGGAGAACTCTGGGTTGTTGAACCTATTGTGGGTGCCCCACTATCAGCACAAAACTATCAACACTCCATGCGTGTGACAACTTCTTACCCTGGTACATGATGGGTGCTTGTGGCTAGGAGGGCCTATACCCATCATTAACATGTTGATCCATAGAATTGCACACCTACCATATGAGGGCTTGAATCTAACCAAGGAGGTTGGCAGAAAAACAAGTGAAAAGTATTTAGCGAAGAAGATGAAGAGGAAGTTCACACTTGTAAAACGCCAAGTGGATATTCCATCATGTCTATCAATGATCCCGTGGTACAAATTGCCACCCAAATCCTAGCAGGAAAAGTAATGTAGAATTGTCACGCGGACGAGGTTACGACACATGTATTCTCATTAGTTTCACAATGCGCGAAGGGTGTGCAATTTAAGTGGTCAAGGTACCTATGCAGCGAATTCCTCGTGAATTTTCGCGAGGTCCAGGATGAGACTAAGCCCTTCCACTATGCGTGGTTGCTACTCTTCGTCGCGTTGGTTGCATGGGAGATGCCGAAGGACAGTTAGTTTCCTCCTTTGAAGGAAGTATTTCCGGAGGCTGCATAGTTCGCCTCCCTCTAGGCCACAAAGGACCCCATGCGGGTAAGTGAAACGAGGATATTTTGGGTTTGGCCATGAACAAGCACCCAAGGTTGTCCCCAAACTTATATGAGTAGTTATCCATGTATGCCACATTCAAGGGAGATATCCACCGCATCTACATTCAGGTGCGGAAGGACCCACTGCAGAAATACTCTGATTTACCATATTTGGTCACTGACAATGACATCCAGGAGGTTATCAAGCATTGACGAGAAGAGTGGCATGCCCCATTAGACTTGCGTGCAGGTACCAGCAAGGGCGTGAGGAGCTCGGCTGAAAAGAAACAGAAGGATGTAGCAAATAGGTGGTGCAAAATTTGGTTGCACAGTGGTAGAAGGAAGCTGAAGAGAAGGCTCGAATGGAAAAGGAGTGCGTTGTAAAGGAGCAGGCCGAGCAAGAACAACCCAACTCTAAGTAAAGTGGAAAATATCCTTCACCTGAAACCGAGGAGGAGCAACAATCTAAACAAGGTACTGGAGGCAATGAAGGGTACAGTACGCCATTCCGGCTAAGGAAGCATAGACAATAGCAGCAGGAGGGTCCTCGTAAGAAGCAGAAGTCAGACAAAACGCAGGCTGATTCCATGACATAGATGGAGGGCGATCTCGATGAGATCGATGACAAAGTCCAAGATGATACAACTAAATTGTTGCAACAGTTTGAACAACAGTACATGTAGACGTTGGGGAGAATCCAAAAGGATCTGTTGTGAGCTGTAGATCCAAAGTAGCGGGATATAGGTGGGTGCAGGTCAAGCAAGTGCAACACACATGAGCCTGGCACCAACAACAAGTCAGGTTGCAGAACTGGTAAGGACATTGGACCTTCAAATAATTTCTCTACCAGAAGGGTCCCTACTTGCGGCGTCTGCTAATGACTGAGTCATATTAAGCACCCTTAAGGACATCATGCAAAACATTGTAATGCTCCCCAATGAATTTCTTCATGCACTACAGGCAAGAGTAACAAAGGAATTAAGAGCTCGGGAGCGTCACGCTCTTAGTTTAATCAACGAGTATTAGGTGAAAAATGAACAAATGTTCATCGAGAAGACACATGCCCTGAAAGAGAGAGATACTATCCAGGAATAGAGTTCCAAGCTTGCGATTGCGATAGCATAAGCGTGTAGAACAGTGTCGGAGTTACACATACCTGAGGATGCACCACCGAAGGCCAAGATCCAAAAATTAGTTGCAGGTGTCCGCGAGGCAAAGGCAGAGGTTGGGAGAGTTCAATTCGAACTCAACATCAAAATCATACAGCTACATCTCAAATCACGGCCTTCGACTCCACCCAAGGTCGGGAAGCAGCACGAGGCCGCTATAAAAGACAGAATGACCACTTTGGATGCCACACTCACTGACTGCTTAGACTTATTTGAATAGGCAATGGAATTAGTGACTACTCTGCAAGAAGATTCAACATTACAGATGCTAAACATAGAAGTTCGCAAGCTGTAGAAGTAGTATGATGAGGTTTGGGAGACAACGCACTCAATTGCCATAGCACAACGCCTCTCCAAGTTGCAGGAGGGGAAGCAGCTCCGCGCACAGGTAGAAGCAACCCAACAGAAGGAGTTCGTGCTTAAGGCCAGGTTGGGACCTTGGTTAGACAAAGCTTACCAAGTAACAACCATGTTGGAATGAGGTCCCCTCGGGTCAGTTTTGGGGCAAAAGCCCAAGTTTTGGATCAAAAGCCCAAGTTTTGAATTAAAAAGATGCAAAGTCTCCACAAATTGTGGTCGCGGAGCGCGTAGATAACTAAAGAGTCAAAAATGGTTTTATCCTTCTTTTATGTAAGTTTGAGTCAGCTTTTGAAGATCTACCCATGGTCTGCAGACCATGGGATTGCATAAATACGTGTGTCTTAGGGATGTCTAATGCAAGGAATGGCAGAATTCTATAGGTACGAGCAAAGAAGTCTAGTGCAAAAGTAGAAGTCTTAGAGGAGGGAAAGGCTCTTTAGCTGAGTGCACAGACCCCTGCAATTGATTGCGCAAGGAAGTTTTGAGCTTGTAATCTTAACTGAATATCAATAAAGAAGATTGTTGCAAAAATTCCTGTGTTTATCGATTAAATTCTGTTATGTATGAATGTGCTTTATGCTATGATGAATAAGGGTTTTATGGAATAATGATGTATTAATGCACGAATTTACTTGTTCTATATTGTTATATAAACACAATTGATGTTAAGTGTTTACGAAGATTATATCGTTGTCTGTGAAAGTTATCGAACACTTAAGTAGATCTGAGCAAATACTGGTCTAAGGGTAATCTAAAGTGTGTGTAAGTAGCTAATTGACCTGCTCAGGGTCAAAAAAAGCTAGTGATAGACCTTCGCAGAGGTCTAGAGGCTGATTAAAGGCAGTTATATTGATAAGCCATAGAGGCTTATCTATTTGCGCGAAGGAAGATCTAGGTCAAAAAGAGGACATCACACTAATCTCTAGGCGCGGAAACTTGGTTCCAGCATCCCCCCATACTGCTTCAGGTGAAACTTCAATCCACGCACCGTGGATTGATGCTAAAAGGGCCAGTAGTGTAGGGATTTGTTTGGTGCAACTAACTCTGAAACTGGGTCAGGACCCCTTAAGTGAAAAAATGGTTCGGTTGCCGGGACCAGGATCTGCATAAAGAGATGTGTGATGTCGCATCACTAGAATCTGACCAAGAAGAAAATTAAGAAGTGGCTGGATAGAAAAATCCATGAATTTGCAGCGTAGGAAAATAGAAATTTGCGCCTGTCAAAGGAGCAGTGGTTGGATAGATATTTGTACACTGAAATACAAGAAATTTTCTTTTGCACCTTCCCGATTGAACTGTACGAGCGGATTGCTAAATTGGTAGACGGCCAAGGAAGGTGGAGGCTTGATAGGCCGATAGTGTGGACCCTGGAGATCATACGGAGGTTGGAAGCTTCTGAAGATAACATCGCACACGCAGTTGATCACTGGCTTGATCGAGTCATTGGAGGATTTGTTACAGGGTCCAAAGTTGATACCTCAGTCAGCTACAACAAAGAAAAGCAACGCTTCTTCAAGAGATCACGAGGTAAGTATTTGAGATCTTTGAATACTTGGATTAAGATGCTCTTGTGTGAAAATTGGGTTATGCCATTCCCTTGATGTTTGGATCCACGCAGATTGGATGGATCTTTAGAAATCAAGGAAAAATGGGTCCTGAATATTGTCCTTTGATTGGACCTCCTTTAAGTGATGACGAGGGAGTAGCATAAGCTTCACCACAAAGCACAGTCTAGTTTATAAGGCAGGGTTTTCCTCAAATCCCTCCTTCACCTCCACAACATACACCTTCGCCCACACCACCACCACCACCATTGCCAGTCAAAAATGTCAAATACAATGAATTTTCCAGTTTTCAAAGGCTTAGGAACTGAGGATCTGGATTAGTTTTGGTTTGTTATGAAGGCTGTGTGGACAACACAAAAAATCACGGATGATAATATAAATAAGGCACAGTTAGTCACTACCCTGCAAGACCATGCGCTAACATGGTATGTGAATTATTACACTAATAATCTGTTGGCATCTTTAGCAGATACTCATACCACTTTGAACAAGGGATTCAGTAAGCCTAAATCTGAATCGGTTTTGGTAATTGGATTTAACGAAATCATGATGAGGCCCGGGCAGATGCCATGGGAACTAGATCAAATACTGAAGTGCGGGATCCACGAAGCTAGTATGATTCTCTCAGATAGCCAACACAACGATTGGTTTATAGCTATGGTCCTGTCCCACTTAAGGATATCTTTATCACAATACAAGATAGGAACTCACGCAGAAGCCCTGGAAATCATGATGAGTGTTGGTCACTTTAATTCCTAATTAAAGTGCTACATAAATTGTCAAACCAGGGAGGTCTGTTTATTTCAAAGGCAACTGCGTACTATATGTAATCAATCTTAAAAGCACTAAAAGTTGTAGTACAAACAAATCACACCTCGCTTTAACAAACTGAAGCTCCACTCTATGTTACAGCAAATAGACTCTATTGCAAATATCTATCAAGGAATGCTTAATCTCATTCAAAGAATAATCGAGCAGAAAGAAATAAATCTGCAAAGGAAAACAATGGCTATGCTCTAACAGAGAATCAGGACCCTATCCTCGGAGCAGAAATCTTCAGCACCTGCCTCTGTTTATCTAGCTTGCAAATTCACTCTGTATCCTTAATCACCGGTGAAACACTCATGAAGTAATTTTGACCAATGCAACAATCGATTAAGAAAGGGATAGAGTTTTAGCAAAGGTAAAAAAATATTCAGTAAATAGTACCTATTAATAAGGTATGAATAAAAGACACTTGACACACTGCAAAAATATAATGGGTGAATCTTGTGATGAAGGTGGGCCCTATCCTTCTCACAAGATTCCCGAGAAGACAAGAACTAGAAAGAGATGTTCAGAACAAGAATTTTATTCAATTATCAATATGTCAAATTACAGAAAAAAGGATTCTAGTCCTATTCCTTCAACTGAGCCTTTCCTACCGTCTGTTCATCCCCCTTCTAATGTAGATGTCTCCTCCTTATAAAGCGGAGACATCTGTTACAAAAGATTTACATTATAAATTCTATTTTAACCCATTATACAGAAATAGGGAAATTAGTTTCCCATCAAAAAAATGTTGTTACAGTAATACTGACTTTAGATTACGGGCGTTACATCCAATGTAACAGCTTCCTCGGTGATCGATCTGGTTCCTCTATTGCTGTCAAATTTGGAATGCAAATCTAACCTGTTTTAGCTTCGAGATTTGCGCGTTGTTCTTACTGTTTCAACAACTGTAAAAATAGTCCTGCCAACTCCAGGTAGTTTTAGCAATGCGGGTTGCACATCATTCTTTAAATGTTCAGCAACTAATCAATTCAAAGATTAACTATGAACATAGCGTAATTATATGTAAAATAATTAAACGTATAGTTATGAGAAGAAACATTGTGTACCTTTGGAATAACTGGGTTAAAACACTAACAAGGGCTTTAAATATAAGTTGAAAAGGATGACATCATAGCAAAGCATGTAGTAAAAAAGGGACAATATGAGGTCCTAACATCCCCACCAACTAAATGGGTTGCATGTCCCCATGTAAATTTTCCTCTGAGTTGGAGTCAGAGTACTGGGATGTACAGTGCAAATTACTTATACAGTAAATATAGAAGGTGCTATCAACAAAATCTCTAAAACCATGGACATTCTGTAATCTCTGCCATGCTGCAAGCTCCTCCTTTTTGGACAAATTGAAATAATTTTTATATTGTTGTACTGGCAGCCATAGAAGAGGGAAGTGAAAATGATAACCCAACCAATTTTCGGCACACTGCTGAATGCATTTGACATAGGTAGGTAGCCGTGAAATTGTTGTCTACAGGTTAAGAGGGTTATAGGCATGATATTCCTTTCTCTCCTTAGGGCAGTGTTCCCAAAATAGGTTGTTTGCTTGTACGACAAGAGCTCCTTTAGTTTTGGAATAATATTGGCAATCCTTTAAAAATGTTGCCTATAGTTCTTTGATATGCTCGGTCATTCCTGGTTCCCTTAAAAATCAACAATGTTCAGCAACATTCTATGGTTCGGCTCGAATCCACATAAGGCAATTCTCTTCATTGTTTGTTGCTGACATGAAAGCATTTTCCCGAGTAAGTTGATTGGCCAGGAAAGAAACGAAGGCTCTAATATGAATGTCACCAACAAGAGGAATCAAATTAAGCTTCCTATCTTCAGGCATGGCCTCATTATGAAGATAGAGTTCACATGACAAATTCTGTTCACTAGTTGATGCTTCTGCAAAAGTTTCAATAAACTGCTGAGGTGTAGACACCTAGTGGGGTCATCCATCTCTGATTTCTTTCACTTGGAAGAACGCTAGGCGTTCTCTTAAAAACACAGAATAGTTAAAGGATGGTTTTCTAGTGGCGAGTAATCTTTGAACCAGGCCAAAGATAAGAGACAGTCTGGTTTTTAGCTTTTTTCTTTCCTTGTGCTGTGCACGAGACTGTTCCAATATAATTCTACCATAATTATTTATGTTCCTACAGTTTCTTTTCTTGTGACAGAGCAGAATCCTTCTTCCACATATCCATCTATTCTTGAGTGCTTATGGTCTGAGTAAATACAGTCTTTGTACACCGAGGTTCATTCTGAGTAAACACAGTATTTGAAGACTTTGGTGTTGGTTTTTCAGCTTTAACAACCGGGGTAGGCCGGGGTACTTGAGGTTTCATTTCTTCTCCAAAAATATTTGAGGCCCTGTTAGTTCTTGTGTAACAACAGGGTGTTCCTTTTTAACTATAACAGGAGTAGATGCAGGAGTGGATTCAGGCAATGGGACTTTGACTATCTTATAATGATCCATTCAAGGTAGAGTGTTTGTTTCCAGTACTGCTGGCTGGGATCCATGAACGGGAAGATAGCTTGTTAATCTATGACCTAACGACTGAACGAGGGGAGAGGAATGAGCACATGAGGTAGTTATTTCTCGGACAGATCCATCCCTCCCAACCATAGAAGAAAAGAGATCCACAGTGACCTAGGCTAGAGCAAGGGAGGAGTTGGTAGGCACAGTAATCAAAAGAGATAGAAAGCTCATCCATCGCAAGCAAGCGAGAAAAAGCCCTGGTTCATCGCCAGATTGTACCAGAAAGCAGCGGGGTTACCGCTAAACCTCAAAACAAATGATTCCATCCCGGCTATCATAAACGTTATGAAATGGCAACTAGCTTGATGATAGAGATCACCACATTGGCTGCACATGTATTCATTATATCGATCCTTTTCTGCACTTTTCTTGGCTGCAGATGCTACATGAGCTAAAGTATACAAATTGAGATCTCTTTCATAAGCTTCCCTTGCCATCATTAACTCATGCTTATAAACCTCAATCTCAGATTTCAAAAACTCATTTTCTTGTTGAAGGGAGGCTAAAGTGATAGGGCCTTCTGTAGCAGTTGCAGTTTCTGGAACTGGTTCAAGAGGATGGGAGGATCATTGTTCAATGGTAACTTCATCATTTGCATCCTCAGCAGGTGGTTCTTCTGTGTCAACTGCTGAGTCAGTAGCAGCTATATCTTGGTATGTTTCCTGTTCATGATCATTAGCAGGTGGTTCTTGTGTAACACCTGCTAAACTAGTAGCTGGTTCTTGTGGGGCAGCTATCTCTAGGTTGTCTACTTTTTGTTCCTTGACAGGTGGTTCTTGTGTCACACCTGTTGAATCAGTAGTTGGTTCTTGTGGAGTAGCTACATCTAGGTCATCCATGTTTTGTTCCTCAACGGGTGTTTCTTGTGTAACACTTGTTGAATTAGTAGCTGGTTCTTGTGGGGAAGCTACATGATGTACATTGTCTTGGGTGTCTACTTTTGATAAATTAGCAGCTAGTCCTTGTGGGGCAGCTGCGTCATTTGAAAAGAATGATGTCACAAAGTCCTGAACATTCTGCATTTCAGTACCCAGGGGTGAGGAAGGTAAAGATTCAGGGCCTTAGGGGTGTGGTGAGGCATAGGGTTTCAGGATAATGGGTGGGGAAATTGGGGTGGTGGTCTCAGTGGCTGCTTCAAAAGACATCCTCGTTCTTCTTCGAGGCAGAAAAGTAGGGAGAGCATTAGGTTTTCTTTTATGAACATTTTTCCTTAGGGTGGTAGGGTCATCAATAGTAGCAGCTTCTTTAATTGAGGCTCTTATTCGTCTTTCTAGTAGGGGTGCAACCTTTTCTTGCCTTTTCCTTCTTAGTTTGGTAATGGGGATATTTTCACCTGAATCATCGCTGTGGATGTGGACAGTGGGAGGGAATGATTCAGGTAAGTTAAAGGGTGGGGTAGATACGGAGGAGGGGTCAATTGGATTAACTGTTGCGGGTGGTGGAATTTCTGAGGAATCAAAGATGCTTCTTGGTTGTTGTTCAGAAGGGTTTTCCATTAGCTGAGGGATTCCAGAGTTCTGCTGAGGATTTTCAAAGTCTAATTGGGGAGTTTTTGCTACTGTTCGAGACATTTCAGCAGTTTCTCAAGGATTTTCGGTTTCTAGTTGAGGAGTTTCAGCAACTTCCTACGGGTTCCTAGGGTGGGTTGTTAAGGGGAGAAGGATTCTGTAGGGCAAAGCCCCTCCTAATTAGAAGCTGAACTAGGTGATGGTGAGTAAGGGATAGGAATGGGTACTTTGCATTCATGGAATAATGTGACATGTTCTTTAGACACCCAAGTAGATAGTATGGCATATTTAATAAATGACCATGTCTTAAATGATTCAACAACACAAAGTCATACTAGTACACTACCTGGTAACGTCCTTCGCAGGTGAAGTAGTGCTTCAAAAACTCTGCAACCTTTGGCCATGGAGGTGGTAATGAATGAAGTGCAACACCCTTGCCTTTAGGTTCGACCCATTCTCTAGGTAGGAGAAAATCTTGTTGTGCGTTCAAAATGATGTGTTTACGACTGAACCAACAAATGCCATCGGTTGGTAACCCTAAAACTTGCACTATATCCTCCTCTGTTACCAGAATTCACACTCCCTGAACAGTAGAGTAACCTTCCCTTAAATTACGTGCGAATTCCAGAACTTGCTGAGAGTCAAATCCTTGGAGCCTTCGAAAATAATCCACCCAGCCTGCTTGCTGAAAGATTTGATATGCTTCTGGATGTAATTCCTAGAGCTATTGAACCAGGTTCATTTTTGAATAGCATTGCCTCCCATAGTTACTGGTTTAGTAAAATGCATAGTACAGAGCCGAGTTACTGTAGCCGAAACAGAGTAAGATATTGCAAATGAGGTTGTGACATAATAAGACAGAGACGGGGTGACGAGACACGGTCGTGATAACAATGACGGTGATTGGAATATCAGGTAATAATTGCAAAATTTTGGTATTCCCCCCCAACTGCAGCTAGAATGATAAGCTTGAATGTACGATGATTTCGGTAATCATATCAGAATGTTCTCATTAACTACAGTTTAATATTTACACATAAACACGCATACCTCACGCTTTACCTTTGATTGTTGTGCTGAAAATATAATCTCGTCATTGATGGATCACCAATGGTTATGAAAAGGGGTTGTAAGATATGAGGGTATTTATATGAAAGACTTTTTTATAATCAAAGGAGGTAGTAATGAAAGAACACAATTATAAAGATCAATGGATGATTCTCCCAATAAAAAAAATGATATGTATTGGTGCTTTTTGAGAGGAATTGATGCTTCAATTATGGGAAAAATGGGAAGAATTGGTACTTTTAGGGAAAGATGGAAAGGGTTGGTGTTTCAGTAATGGAGAGATTGGTGTTTTAGCAACGAAGAAAATGGGGAAAAATTTGTGTTTCAGCAATGGGAATAATGGTGTTTCAGCAACGGGAAAAATGGTGTTTCAGCAATAGGAAAAATAAGAAAATGTTGCTGAAGGGTAATGTGAGGGAATGGATTATGAATTGAAGTGAAATGGCAATGTTTCTGAAACTGAAACCTGATCCTTTTTGCTATGGAATTGTTCTTTTCAGCCAGCCTCTGAATCTAAGACCTGCAAAATAATGAATTGTAACATGGAAACCCTTGACAGGGATTATTAGTTAAAATATCCTAATCTTCTAAGAAATATAATACAAAAATTAAATACAATGAGGGGTAGCAGGCTCCCCTAAAAAGACATAATATGAATCTGCCATGCAAGTGGCCTTAAAATTCTCTTTAGAAATAGGTTGCTGGTACAAACGTAGCCGATACCCATTCACTAACAATGGTGTTCTAGAGTCATCAATTGTCAGGAGCCTTATGGTACCATTTGGAAAAACAGTATCTATCTCATAAGGTTCCAGTCACCTTGTTCGCAGTTTTCCTTGAAACTTTTCAAAGCGGGAGTCATACAATAGAGCCCAATTACCTTTTTGGAACTGCTTATGCTTAATGGTTTTATCACGCCACCTGGTTCTTTGCTGTTGAATCATAGTTGTTTGATGGATGGCATCCAACCTCTTTTCATCCAATTCTTGAAGCTGCTGCAACCTAGCTATCTGTGCATCAGTCAAGTCAAGGTTAAGAGCTAAAGCAGATCTTAAGGTTTTAATTTCAAATTCCACAGGAAAAACAACACTTTTACCATAAACTAATTCATAAGGTGAAAAACCTGTAGTGTTCCTCCAGGTAGTTCTGTAAGCCCATAATGCTTCAGGCAACCTTTGAAACCAGTCCCTTCTATTCTCCTTTACTGTTTTTGTTAAAATGGCTTCTATGACTTTATTTGTACTTTCCACCTACCCATTGGCTTGGGGGTGATAAGGTGTAGTCATTTTATGATTAATGTGATATTTCTGAAGTGTACCTTTAAAGCCATGGGATTTGAAAGGAGGTCCTCCATCTGTGACTAGCTCTCTAGGCACTCCAAACCTAACAAATATTTCTTCAAATAGAAAGGTTAAAACAGATTCCTCATTAGCTCTAATAAGTTCCTTAGCTTCCACCCATTTAGTCATATAATCTGTACAAACTAGTATATAAACTCTTTTATTGGATGGGGGATTAATAGGTCCTATAAAGTCTAGAGCCCATATTTCAAAAGGTTCAAGTATTACCTGAGGGTTGATAGGAATTTCATCTCTATGATTAGGTTGACCCATTCTCTTACAGCTATCACAGGCCCTAACATATTTCTTTGAATCCTTGAAAAGTGAGGGCCAATAATAACCCATTCCGAGAACTTTATGTGTTGTTCTCTTATCAGCAAAATGCCCTCCACAAGTGCCATCATGACAAGCCTTCAATATATCGTAAACCTCATCTTCTCTAATGCATCTCTGAATTTCCTGATCAAGTCCTGTATGAAAAAGACACCCACTTATCCAGCTGTACCGAGCACTTTGCTGAATGGTTTTTCTTTATTCTCTATGTGACAGGTGTGATGGTAACTTTCTTGCAACCAAATAATTGGAAATGTCTGCATACCAAGGTGAGTGAATAGATATTGCAAATAAATATTCATCAGGAAAGTAATCATCTACTGGAGTATTATCATCAATTTTTATCTGAGAAAGGAAATCAGCAACTACATTTTCTTTACCTGGTTGATCTACAATTGTAATATCAAATTCTTGTAGTAATAATAACCATCTGGTAACTCCAGCATTTGCAATAGATTTATTCATTAAATACTTAATGGTTGAGTGATCAGTATGAACAAAAGTAGTGTAACCAGTAATATAATGTCCGAACTTATTAATAGCATAAATTACTACTAAAAGTTCCTTCTTGGTAACCGTGTAATTAAGTTCAGTAGGGGTCATATTCTTGCTAATGAAATAGATAGCATAAGGAAGATTATTTTCTTCTTGACCCAAGACAACCCCAATTGTAGTGTCTGAAGCATCATATGATATATGAAAGGGCAATGCCCAGTCAGGTCCCCTTAGAATAGGAGTTGTAGACAACTGATGCTTAAGTTCATAAAATGCTTTTTGGCAATCATCAGTCCACTTGAATTCAACATTTTTCGTAAGTAACACAAACAAAGGAGAAGCTATTTTAGAAAAAATTTTGATAAATCTTCTGTAATATCCAGCATGTCCTAAAAAACTTCTTACATCAGTTTGTGTTTTGGGGATAGGAAGAATCTGAATTACCTGTATTTTAGATGGATCAACTTGAATCCCTAGGAATGAAATGAAGTGTCCCAATACAATTCCTTCATTCATCATCATATGACATTTTTTGGTA
>APFE031556525.1:40839-76022 GCA_000404065.3 Pinus taeda
AAGGTGACCTAGAGACTCCCTTCAGGTACCTTGGAGCCTGCATGCGTCAATGGCAGGTTCTTCGTGTTCGACGCGAGGTTTTCATCATTGGCCTCCGATCGGATGACTCTACGGGTGTTCGACACCGGCTCATTGATTCACACACCGTGGGTTGTACCTATAGTACCTTGAGGACCATCGTCATTATTGGTGGCACCTCTCACATCTGTTAATAGCTTTCATCATTGGCTGGTAATCAGATGATGTTCATGCATGTTCGACTTCGACTCCCATATTCACATGCTTGAACTTGTACTATGTTTGGGTCGAGTTGGAGCGCAAGACCCCGGATTGTGCATGTTTTACATCCGGGTTGCATTTTGTGGACTTTTGTAATCATTACATGACTCATTCATTGGATGGCTGCTACCATGCCTGAGTTCATTTATAGATCCTCATCGGATGGCTGCGTCCATGCCTGGGATCCAGTTTTATACTCTCTTATGGATGGTTGCGCCCATACCACATATATATCATGTACTTGAGATATCAGTTGTACTTCTTTTCGCAGGTTCTCTGGCGACAGTGTTTCAGTCACACATGTTCTTGTAAAGCACTTCACCCCTCTCTCTCTCGGGCCTCATGCTTTAGGGGGCATCTGTTACACAGTAATTTGTCACCGTTTGTCACCATCCTTGCTACCCCTCTCCGCCATCTTGGAGGACCCATTGTAGGACTTGTGAGAAGTGACAAGACTTGAAACCACTTGCCTTATTTACCTCTAAACATGAGCTTCATATGCCCTTAAGAAATCTCCTGCTCATTGCCCCTAAAAATAACCCTTTTTTCATTAGCGCTGGTGCCCTGTGTTATGCCCGCACCAATGGGGAAAATCCTAAAGAAAGGGCACGCCATTGGCGCTCTGTCTCAGAGTCGCAATCGCACCAACCAGTTTGGGAAAAATTCTCAACCACTCAAACCTCCGAAGTTTCTATCCACCTCATTCATGGATTTGGATTCATCACTTGGAAACTTCCATGGAATGGTGGCAAACAACTTTCCATCCAAGGAGATTCGAATCCAAACCATCCTCACTCAACTTGGAATCAGTTTGGTGAATGAGGTGGATAGAAACTTCGGAAGTTTGAGTGGTTGAGAATTTTTCCCAAACTGGTTGACGCGATTGCGACTCTGAGACAGAGCGCCAATGGCGCGTCCTTTCTTTATGATTTTCCCCATTGGCGCGGGCATAACACAGGGCACCAATGCTAATGCAAAAAGGGCTATTTTTAGGGGCAATGAGCAGGAGATGTCTTAAGGGCATATGAAGCTCATGTTTAGAGGAGAATAAGGAAAGTGGTTTCAAGTCTTGTCACTTCCCACAAGTCCCGGAATGGGTCCTCCAAGATGCAGGAGAGGGGTAACAGGGACGGTGAGAAACGGTGACAAATTACTGTGTAATAGGCTTCTATACAATGTTTAAGTACTTTCTCAAGGTTTTGTAGTGCATCTTCGAAAGTCACACCATAAGGGGTAAAGTCATCCATAAATATCTCCAAAGAGTCATTAAGCATATCAGAGAAAATTCCTATCACTTCTCTTTGAAACATTGTTGGAGCATTACATAGTCTAAATGAAAGAACTCTATAGGCAAAAGTTCGCCATGGACTGGTAAAAGTGGTCTTGTCTTGGTCTTGGGGTGAAATTTTGATCTGCTTATATCCGCTAAAACCATCTAAAAAGGAAAAGAATCTCTTTCCTGACAAATTGTCAAGCACCTAATCAATAAATGGCAAGGGGAATGATCTTTTTGAGTCGCTTTGTTTAAGGCTCTATAATCTACACATACTCTCCATTTCCCATTTTTCTTAGGTACTATCACCAACGAAGAAACCCATTCACTGTCAGATATAGCATATGTAAACCCTGCATTGAGCAATTTTTGAAGTTCTTCTTTAACAGTCTCCCTCAAATTGGGATTCATTCATCGCTGGGGTTGAAAAACTAGTCGATACCCTTCCTTAATATAAATATGATGGGTACATAATTCAGGAGACATCCCTTTCATATCTGTGTAGTCCCATGTGAATTCTTCCTTATTTTCACGAAGTAACTTCATTAACTGTTTTGTTTCAACATTTGTCAAGTTAGGGTTTATATTCAATGTTTTGCCAGGTCCAATTTCCACTTTTATACCCTTAGAGGGAGTATCAATTGATGTTTGAGATAAATTTTCAGATTTAAGGTTTTGTTGTGTTTCAGGTTCCAAAATTGCAGTTAATTGATCATATGTTTCAGAGGTAATCGAGGAGGGTTCAGAAATAAAGTTACTAATTACTTCATCCTCGGTGGTGTCTTTAAAAGTTAAGGCTTCTCCAATAGTCAAAATGGGTTGCGTATCATCATCCTCATAGTCTAAACATACAGAATTGTCATTGTTAATCATAGGTGTAGCATGAGGGTAGAGAGTGAGCTGCTTAGTTTCACATCCATTAGAAATTCTCGTTGAGCCTGATCTACAGCTGATAAAGGCATTTGTTGTAGCCAACTAGGGTCTCCCAAAAATCTGTGGATGCCCCCCCAACTTTGCTTTAGTCTGCAATACAACAAAATCAGCTGGGTAGTTCCAAGATTCAACTGAAATGATCAGGTCTTCAATCACCCCTTCTTGTTTGATTGTGGAATGGTCAGATAGTTCTAAAATAGTTGGAGTGTCTCTAATTAAATTTTTCAGCTGTAATAACTGTGCAGTTTCAAGGGTCATAATATTTATGGCAACACTTAAGTCTACCAGAACTCTGGAAACAAACGTTTTTCCAACCTGTACTGTAACTGTAGGATGACCTGGATCACCATATTTTATAGGAGGGGTTTTTCCTGTCATTAAAGTAGCTAGATCACCCATCACATGAACTGTAAGGGGATCTTTAGCTTTTCTTCCAGGTTTCTTAATGCAAATGTCTCTAACAGTTCTAGCATAAATTGGTACATCTCTGAGTGCTTGCAAGAGTGGAATTTTAACATACAGATTCCGCAATTCCCCTAAAAGGTTAAAAGTAGGCGGCTCAGGTGTCTTAGTGAGAGCTAAATGCTCAGGGAATGGTGGCTCTGCTATTTCAACAGTTTTATTAGAGGGTGGCTCAACTGTTTTAGCACCCTTATTGGATGATTTATCTTTTCTTGTCTCTTCTTTATCAGAGTCAGAAGAAGTAATATCATCAATAATGGGCTCAACTATTCTCCCAGACCACCAATAGATATCATTACACTGCACAGGGAGAACAGGGGATATAGGCTGGTTCTAAATATCGATGACTTGCACAACTTTATTATTATTATTAGGATTAGGGTTTGGTTGTACAGGTAGTTGGGGTCTCATTCTCTGATTATTCGATGGAGCATTTGATGGCAGAGAGAGAGATTGCTAATACTGAGGGAATTGATTTGGAAATGGCATTTTTTGAGCTCTCCAACCTGGGTTCCATTGATTAAAATAAGATTGTTGTAGAGACCAGGGATTCCACATTTTAGGATCCATAAAGGGAGGGTTTGTTTGTTGCATGGGTGGGAAGTTCATTTGATTAAAGGGTGGGTATTGCATTTGATTGAAGGGCGGGTAATTTGTTTGAAAAGGAGGATAATTATTCCAACGATTAAATGGCATATTAGAATTTGTACCTTGTCCTTGTGGCTGCCATTGCCTCCTCTGTGTCAGCAAATAAACTGCTTCAGCTTCTTTTTCAGTTGGTTGCAATGCTGCTTTTATTCCTGGTAGAGAAGGGCATTGTTGAGTCTCATGGTACTTTTCGCAAATGGTGCAAATTGGTACCTTGTCCAGTGGGCATTTCCTCAGTGGCTGTTTTTCTGTGCATTTAGGGTAGAAAATGGCTAACGCAGCTTCTGCCTCTGCCTGTTTCTTTTTAACCTACAAGGTATCAATTTGTGAAGCAAAAGAGCTTAACATTTTAGTTTTAAATTATTCAAGTAAATTACCTATTTCGACTCTTGTTGCTCCCCCACTGGTTGATTTTTGGACTCTTGAATATGTACTATCCCTGCTTTTTAGTCTGTTTATTGCTCCTCTTGAACATCTATTATAGAGGTTGACAATCTCATCATATGATTCCTTAGATATATCCCCTTTACCAAGCATATTTAACATGTCTAAACAGTCATCCCATACTCCTTTCAATAGGATTGTCTTAAGAATATCCTTACTCATATTAGGGTGGTCGGATCTCTGTAGATTATATTGTAATCTCTCCACGAAATCCTCCAGATTTTCGTACTCCTTTTGAACCATCTTAAATAGTTCCTCCTTTCTTTCTCTTGTCTGGCGATAGTCTTGATATTTGGCCAGAAACTTCTCCTTCATCTGCTCCCATGTTGTCATCACATGTCCTCCCAGGCTCATGAACCATCTTAGTGCATTTCCTTTTAATTTCGCTGGAAATAACTTTAACTTTTGAGGATTACTAACATAATCATAACTTCTACACAATATATCAAACTCAAATAGAAATTCATCAGGGTCTTCAGATGATAAACCATGGAAGTTGAGTAGGGCTGAGAGTGGAATACTCTTCATAGGAGTTGCCCCTCTGGGAAGATCCTCAATAGGGAATTCCAAGGTGGAGAGGGAATTCTCGCCTCTTCCTTCTCTTCCTCCACATCCCCCACCAAAGAGTCCTTCATTGTTTCCATCCATTGGTTGTTCCCCTGTTACACTTGCCTGGTCTTTAGTGCTTTCTATTGGGCTTTCAATATTCCGAACTGGCTCCTCAACTTCAATATCTTCTATTGGTTCTTCAATGTCTTCTACTAACTCGTTAGTTTGTTCTACTATCTCTTCGGCCCTTTTAGGTCCCACTACTTCCTATGTTTCGTAGTCTATTTGGAGAGAGTGCTAAGTTTGTGGCCTCCAAGAGCTTATCCTTTGAGACGTTTCAGCTTTTGAAATAATGTCGTCAATGAAAGTTTTCCTTCCTCGTCTGCCTTTGCGCTTGTCACCTGTAGGATTAGTTTTCCCGCGTCCTCTCATTCATCCTGTACATCTAAAAGAAAATCATTAATGCTCTTAAAATCTATGGTTCTTCCCTGGAAACGGAGCGAAAATGTTGGTGACTTTAATTGCTGATTAAAGTCTACATAAATTGTCAACACAGGGAGGTCTGCTTATTTTAAAGGAAACTGCGTACTATATGTACTCAATATTAAAAGCACTAAAAGTTGTAGTACAAACAAATCACACCTCGCTTTAACAAACTGAAGCTCCACTTTGTGTTACAACAAATAGACTCTATTGCAAATATCTGTCAAGGAATGCTTAATCTCATTCAAAGAATAATCTAGCAGAAAGAAATAAATCTGCAAAGGAAAACAATGGCTATGTTGTAACAGAGAATCAGGACCCTATCCCCGGAGTGGGAATCTTCAGCACCTGCCTCTGTTTATCTAGCTTGCCAATTCACTCTGTATCCTTAATCACCGGTGAAACACTCATGAAGTAACTTTGACCAATGCAACAATCGATTAAGAAAGGGGCAGAGTTTTAGCAAAGGTAAAACAATATTCAGTAAATAGTACCTATTAACAAGGTATGAATAAAAGACACACTTGACACACTGCAGAAATATAATGGGTGAATCTTGCGATGAAGGTGTGCCCTATCCTTCTCACAAGATTCCCGAGGAGACAAGAACTAGAAAGAGATGTTCAGAACAAGAATTTTATTCATCCATCAATATGTCATATTACAGAAAAAAGGATTCTAGTCATGTTCCTTCAACTAAGCCTTTCCTGCTGTCCTTTCATCCCCCTTCTAATGTAGATGTCTCCTCTTTATAAAGAGGATACATCTATTACAAAATATTTACATTATAAATTCTATTTTAACCCATTATACAGAAATAGGGAGATCAGTTTCCCATCAACAAAATGTTGTTACAGTAATACTGACTTTAGATTACGGGCATTACATCCAATGTAACAACTTCCTCAGTGATCGATCTGGTTCCTCTGTTGCTGTCAAATTTGGAACGCAAATCTCAATTGTTTCAGCTTTGAGATTTGCGCGCCATTCTTACTATTTCAGCAACTGCAAAAATAGTCCCGCCAACTCCAGGCAGTTTCAGCAACGCGGGCTGCACATCATTCTTTAAATGTTCAACAACTAATCAATTCAAAGATTAACTATGAAGATAGCGTAATTATATGTCAAATAATTAAACGTATAGTGGTGAGAAGAAACATTGTGTACCTTTGGAATAGTTGGGTTAAAACACTAACAAGGGCTTTAAATATAAGTTGAAAAGGATAACATCATAGCAAAATATGTAGTCAAAAAGGGACAATATGAGGTCCTAACAATGAGATTGCATGATTCACCTATCTAGGAAGCTTCTTTGGGAGTTCAACAGATTCATGCAGAGCTCCAGAGCCTCTACTTGGAGTTGCAAAGCTTGAAAAAAGGAAAAAGAAGCTCGATCGAAGGTGCCCGAAGAAGTTTGGTATCTCAAGTGTAAAAACTAGGGGCATGATAAAGATCATTGCCCTATATTCTTGAATTACATCATAGGAGGGGGGGCTATTCCCCTAAGGTAGGAGGCTCTAGCAAGACCAAGTTTGGGGCTTGTGCTATGGTGTGCTATTTGTCAAGTAGCTAGAAAACATGTAACATACAATTTTCATTTTCTACAAAAGTTTGTACAGATACCACAACAATTGTTCTGCAATTTCTGCAAATCGGTGAGCCACGATAACTTCATTGTTGAAGCTATGAATTAATAATGGAGAGGATGCCCATGTATCAAATGCAAGTGGAAACGTGCCCTCTGGATCAGAGCACTAGGGGAATGTGGGAAGGATACTGGGGATGCGGATGAGGTCGAGGAGGAGAAGGACATGGTAGTGGGCGTGGGCATGTCATTTGCTACAATTGCAGGATGCCAAGACACTATGCGCAGGATTGTATGAATCAGAAACATCCTTCGTGTCAGTACTACGCTCAGTTTGACCACACAATCGAAGAATTTCATGTGCTGATGGCCAAGATGCAAGAGAAGAAGGCGCAGCATGCTACCCAAAACTTACAGATGATGAGGGTTGAGTCACGCGAACAGGTCCCGAATGTGAATATTGTGCCGTGAAGCAGGATCGCGATTGGTGACGATAAGGGAAAACAATCTGAAGAAGGTGGATGGGTCCGCAAGGCCCCGGAAAAAGAGACTGGCTTCAACCTGGAGCGTGCAAAGGAAACATTCATGGAAGTGAAGAAAAGTTTCACTAAGGTCTCTACCTCAGGGAGTCAAAACAAATCGCCAGACACCAATGTTTCTATAGAGGTTGACCCCTCTATGATTACCATGTTCTTGGAGACATGTATGAAACTATTGCACGATAGCAAGGTTGTGAAACGAATACAGGAGTTGATAAACAAATGTGCTAGTAAGGATAATTCTTTTGATGGAAACCACACAGTCAGAAATATTGGTAGACATAAGATGAGAACAGGGCATGAGATCTGGCTCACCGCGCAAATAAGAGACTATGAGATGGACCAAGTTATTTTGGATTTGGGGTCTAACACAAACGTATTGCCTAAATAGACCTTGGAGATAATGGGGGTGCCTGCACTGCAGTGGTCTCTGATTCAATTAAGGATGGCAAACCAGTAGAAGATTATCCCTATGGGGCGTCTACATGGAGTGACCGTAGATATAGAAGGAGCGAGGGCACTGGCCGATTTTGAAGTGATAGATATTGTTGATGACAACAATCCATTTCCTGCACTTTTGGGAATCAATTGGGCTAGCGACTTGAATGGGGTCACCAATTTGAAGAAGCAGACAATGTCGTTTGAAAGTAAATCGCTATGCATTGTAGTACCACTGGACTATGCAAAAGGACCATGCTACAATGAACCAATCCACGACTATGATGAGAGTGACGATGATTTAGACCAGTCTATAAAATAACAACGTGAGAACAAAACTGGGTTAATGCGATAGTTGATGATGAATTGAATGGGACCGCGAAAGTTCTTGTACCTCGGATTTAGATGAAGAATTGGAACATTGGAAAAACAGGATTCATGAAGTATCCACATTGTGCTGCAACATGATGATCAAATCACTGCACTGTGTGTCATCGAAGGTAAGAAATTTTCCTTATTATGATGGTTTAACTGATGTAGATAATGTTTTAGATTCTATTGAATGAGAAGTTCCAGAGGATCACCACTTTTAGGCGCTAGACTTGGCACTGCGCGCTACGCCCGCTTGGTGGTGGGTACACACAAAAACAACTTTAATGAGTGGCGTGATTACAAAAGGATGATGAGAACACAATTTGGTCATCCTAAAGTATGGGTAACTAAGAAGTATGATGGGAGGAATGATCCACGTGATCATTCGGAGAAATTGACTAAGGTATATGGAACAGAGTCCTAGCTAGAATGGGTGCATTTATTCTCTCACACTCTTGACATAATCACTATGAATTGGCATTTGGAAACAGAGCTTCGCCATGACACCGTGTAGTGGGATGTTAACATAAGGGTTTGTGAGGAAATTCAGATTTGAATATGGGTTTGAAAGCATTGATGTGGCACCGCAGGAGGTTAAATCAATATATTCTGAATTCCGCAAGATCCTTTAGAATTGGTTCAATCGAATCAGAGAACCTAGATGCGCCATGCACTGGAATGCTATAATATGACCGCGAAAGGAGAGGATGAGGATCTAAGGAATATTAACATCCCAAAAGAAGAAGGCCACTGCAAGGTTGGGGGACCACAGATAGATAATCCAGACATCACCGCGCCAATGAAAATTAGGCAAGTAAACATTGGCACAAAGGCAGAGCCAAACTTTGCAAATATTGGGGATTAATGGGATGATGCTACAGTAGATAAAGTCATTGAGTTGTTCTGTGATTATTAGGATTTATTTCCTATAAAAAATTTAGACTTGAAAGGCATCATAGGAGATTTTGGAGTGATAAAGATCACTCTGAAACCAGACGTGAAGCCTGTTAAGCAGAGTCCATCTCATTAATCCAAAATACAAATAAAAGGTCCGCTTGGAGTTGGACAAGATGCTTGAAGCAGATATTATTGAACCAGTGGAGGAATCTGATTGGGTGATCCCAATGGTAGTTCGGGAAAAGAAGCAGATGGATGAAATAAGGATTTGTGTAGATCTAAGAAATCTTAACGATTCATGTGTCCATGATCCTTTCCCGACACCGTTACTGATGAGGTCCTGGACAATGTTGGAGGACAGGTGATCCAAAATGGATTCAAAATAGCCTCCAGATCAAAAGTATTCAAATACATGTGAAAATGGAATCATGTTGAAGTTCTTGTTAATACGAAGCCAACGGTGCAAACAATGTGTAAATCCGAGTTTGGATGAAGAAATTAGAGCCAATTAAATATTAGATCAAAAAGTCAATGCCTACATTAGTAGGACATGTGGCAACCCAGGAAAGAGTCACAAGTTCTTAATGATGTCAGCGTAGAAGGTGATGTGGAAGTTTGCAATTGGTTCATACCACAGGCGATGGGATCAGCGAACAAGAGTGGAGATCATCTGATCAAAGTTGATCGACACATATCGTGTCGAAGTATGTAGATAGGTTATCATGGAAAACGAGCGCGATAAAGTTATGCAAAAGAAGTTAAACTCCTTTGAATTCTGACAAAGAAGCGGTAAGCGGTTTCTCGTGTGCCTTCAAGGCAGGAAATGGTTTTCCAAAAATCTGTGCGATTCCACTCAGTAGTTGACACCTAGCAACTTGAAACCGCTTTCTCGCGTGCCTTCAATGAATCAGCAGACATTCTAGTTGGACCGTGAGATCACGTGACATCCCTCGGATTCCAAAGGAAAAATCGATGGTGCAGGTTGTCCAGATTAATTGATGAGTGGGACACGATAGCCATCAAATTTTTTGATCTCGAGATCAGCGTCGGGGAAAGGCCAGATGGTTGGGGTCCACCCCACGCCTGCCGATTGTTTCATTTATATTATGTTTCTATTATAAATGTATATTCTATGTCTATTGCAATTTGTAACTATACGTGGTATATAAATACCATAACACGGAAAAGTTGATGGAGAGTGTGTTGTGAACCACTCCAGGGGGTCTGGAGGTCAGAGTGACCAAGTACGGTCGAGTGTATACTCATTTCGACTCAAAGATTCAAGCTGAACACAATGTATTTGAAGACATAATAAAGAGGTCATCACTGGAAGCTAAAGGACCAGGAGACATGGCTAGGAAGTCTGGTGAACTCCTTTATCAATTTTGGTTGTGTTGATGTGTTTTATTGTGTTTTTATAATTGTTTAAGTGTTTACTTTATTTGCAATCTTATCGATCCATTGCACTAAGTAACATAGGAAACTTCATACATAGTCTGTAATACCTTTTTCAATATTGGATCAAGTGGTATTAGAGCTTAAGGTTTTTAAGGTTTGAAAAGTTTGTGTGGATATTTGAATGCTTACTAGGTTGAGGCTCAGACAAGGTGAAGGTGAACTTGTTGAGGAAAATCCAAAGATTGGAAGGGTCTCTTCACAAAGAAGGATGACAGATGAAACACCACTTGGGTCAGAATCCCAGTTCTTGGATAGTTTCGTGATGATACGTGCAATGGTGGAAGAAATGTATCATGAGTTTAAAAAGGGTAAAGGTGAAGGCACTTCATCACCTAAACCAGAAAAAGGAACAGAGGAACCTTTTCTTTTTGCCCCTCCAAATAAAGAGGATAAAGAAGATAAACGAAAAGTAGGAATGCTTCCTCCACCATCTCCTCCATCATCACCATCATTGTCTTCTTCTCATAAAACTAGTTCTTCTAAGAAGAAGAAAAAGAAATCATCTTTGATCAAATTAGATGTAAATTTTGATTTGCCAATTTATGATGGAGAACTTAACGTTGAAAAGCTTAATAATTGGATAAGGAAAATTGATGTATGTTGCAGGGTGCAAAAAGTTGATTCAAAAAGGAAGAAGATCCAGCTGGCTAGCCTTCAACTTGGAGGAACCACACTTGTGTGGTGGGAAGGCAAGACACAAGCAAATCTCCAAAAGCATGGTAAAATTATTTTAGCTTGGAATGAATTTGTTTCTGCCATTAAAAAGAAATTTTATCCTTTGGCTTATATGCAGCAAGCAATGATGAATTTGGAAACACTATTTCAATTGAAGGGTGAAAGTTTTTAGAGTTATACTCAGGAATTTCATAAGAGAGTGTTAACATTAGGCATATCATTGGACTCACTAGAGACATTGTTAAAATACATAGGTGGTATTCATAGTTATTTGAAGCATACTATACTTATGTTTAATCCCACTAGCTTAGAAAATGTATCAGTTCAAGAAACTCATCTAGAGGCTAGAGATAAAAATGTAACCCCGGATGTTGGGAAATCCTCCAAATGTATTGAGAACAAGAATAAAGGCAAGAAGAAACTGAAATGGAAGGAGAGGAAAACAAACACTGTGAATAAGGATAAACCTTCATGCACTCATTGTAAGAAGGAAGGACACGATGTGGCACACTTCTGGTCTTTGCATCCAATATTAAAGCCTAAGAAGTTCAGGAGTAAAGAGTGAAAGAATGCTACTTCTATTCAAAAGGACTTAGGATCAGACTCAGGGGACAAAACAACAGTTACAGCTATAGGTATAAAAGTTAAAGATTCTGAAACATCTACAAGTAATTCTTTGCATTCTATTGATAATGAAAGTAATGAGAGGAAAGGAAATGTGCTATTTCATATTAGAGTCATTTCCAAGCACACTAAAATTGACACTTTATTTGATAGTGGGTCAAAAGTTAATTTGATTTCTGAAACAATTGTAAAGAAGTTGGGTCTAGAAACAAAATCTCATAAAAATCCATATCCATTAGTTTGGGTGTGTGATAAAACAAAGCTACAAGTTACGAAAAAATGTAAGCTTTCTTTTATTATTGGATCAACGTTTGCAAATGATGTTGAGTTAGACATAGTCCCATTGGATATATGTGGAATTGTCCAATGGGACTATGTTTCCTGAGCCTGTTGCTCATTTTGCATTTCCACCAGGGCACTCACAACAAGCATTCTTTGGATCTAGATAATCCAAGTGTTATCTTTAGGATTCGTATTGTGACAAATGGTGAAAGGATGGCAAGATAAATCGTGTGTTTCAACTTCTCTTCAAAATCAACATACTCTTTTTGTTGTGTAGTGGTTGAAGGTTGTGCTCTGTTAGTATGTTAGATCTTATCTTGGTGATTTCCAAAATGCCTCTTGGTGGCAATTGGAAAATCATTGGTGGGAGATAGATTGTCTACCGAAACCACATATGTCCGTTGATGATAAGGATAATCCTGAGGAATCTACCAATTTGGAGTGCATTCTCTTCCCAAGTTTCTAGACATGAAATAACCCGTACAACAGTCCCTGAGTTCCTTTGTACACTTCTCTTTCTGGCACTGATGCTTCCTTTTGTTCTTATGATGAAATTTGTCACGTCTATCATTTCCACCTATCAATCATGTTGGATTCTCTAATCTACCTATTCCATTTTTGGATTTTTGATCTTCTGATTCACTAGAATAGCTACCATTATTGGAAAGTGAATCACAATCTGTGTTAGTTGCAAAAGAACCAGAATTATCATCAATGTCAAACAACCCATTATGCAATGAGGCCCATGAAAAGACAGTTACTAAGTCAAGCATATGAAATGTGTCTTGGATTGTATGCACTGGCATAAGTGCCACCATTTGTTAATACATGCTTAGATGAGACCTTCTGATCTTTCACTGAGGAATTCTCCTTGGACTTTGATTTGAATGCTGGTGACATTGCTGCAATACCCTCTTACAAACTAACTACCACTGTCCACCAAAACCTTTCTAATGCATGCACAACCAACCGACCACTGTGAGTTAAGTCATCAATGCAGTAAAATCTAGATTTTGATGAGGACAGTAATTATATTCGATCGAGAACACAAATGCATACTTGAAATTGTTTATCTTAGAGTGGGGATCAACATGGTGATAAAGCCTAAATGAGATTTATCACCTCATCTCTAATCCTTTTCATATGTTCGGGATGGATCTGAAGTAGTATCTTCTCTATGTTAATATTTCTCTTCAGGATGTCGTCGTCTTTGGAAGATGCCAGATATACATGGAATATGCAGAACTAGGATGGAACAAGACTAGAATACAACCAGCGAACATGGAGATGAAAAAGGATCTGCACGTATAGGAATCATCCTCGGACTGTGAGCAGAAAAACAAGTTGATTTCTTTCACCTGTAGCAGCTTTTTTTGAGAGAAAGATGAGATGTCCTCATCTCTGTAGCAGGCTAGTAGCCTATCACTATAGATCTGCATTTCCTATTCCTGTAGCAGCTTGTTTGGAGTGCCAGGTTGGGTTCAAACAATCCCAGATCAGCCATTCAATCTTTGTCCATTGGGATAAATTACCTAGTGTATTCTCTACATTAGTATTATAAAAGTTTGGCGTTGCTCTCTGTGTGGGTTTGAAACATTGAAGGTTCGAACTGAGTTTTATTTATTTTAGATTATTGTTGATGAATTGAGTTGACCTATTAAAGTTTTAAAATGTCTCAAATTGGAAATTTATTAGAGTTATTAAGAACGCTAATTATGTCAACTACTATAAGAAAAATCAACATTACCAAGGAAACTCTTTTTGACATTCAAACTTGCTTACAATATGCACAAGAACAGATTCATTTTTTACAGCTAGAATCACAACTACAGCAAGAGGAGTTACAGAAGTATAGTCATGATTCTGAACTTGTTTGTGTTTAGAACAATTCTCCTTTTGAATCAAAAATTGACTCCCATCAACAAGCAGAAAATAATCAAGACAGTAAAGTTGAGGTTGATTCAAGAGCAGATGTGAATGAAGATTTAGAATTCCATCCTACACCTCCCAATCCCAACATCAGACCTTGGGAAGAGCTTGTCCACAACAAGCACAAAAATGGTCTTGGATATGGCAAGTACGTGTCCTTTCATATTCCAGATTACTCAAAGCCCATTCAGTTTCATAGTGCTGGATTACTTCATGATAGTTCAACTTCAGGGTTCCAGACTCTGCCCCTCTTCCACAACAACAGATTGTGAAATGCCAACACTGCGAGTGAGTTGGCCATATGAAAGATCAATGTTTTGATCTTCATCCATGCAAGCACTATCATAAAACTAGTCATTCTTCAAACAGATGCTTCAGAAACAAACTTCCTGCAAGAACAAAGATTCATCTTGGATGGATTGCTTCTTTGCAATGGGCTTCAATAGCCAAGAAGATATTTCACCCATACAACAGTGTTATAGACATTTTTTGGCACTTCAACCCCAATCATAAATGTCCATAAACTGAGGGCTCCTAAGTCCCTAAAGTTTTGCTTCACTGCCTAAAGGAACAAGGTCAGCTGATAACATCATCTCCCAGAAGTTCTTCACTGAAAACTGCTCATAAATGGTCAAAATAGGACCATACTGAAAGCCCAGTGCAGAGGGTGCGATGCATATCACCTTCCCAGTGTACATGGTGTGATGCATACTAAATTGCTCCTCTGTAGAGTTCGATGGTCGGGAATGGACAAATGGCAGGGACAAAATGCGAGGTGGAAGATCATGGAATCTTCCAGAAGCTTCCCCTCTGACACTTGCCTCTTTGTTTTCGACCAAGGATGAGTAAGAGATCACCATTCTCCAAGTGGAAGTTGGAATTATCAGAGAGAGCACACTAAGCAAGATCCCATAAGATGACTCACCTCCCTATAATTATCTATATATGGATCCCTCATCACAGAGATCCAGAGGCTGGAATTTTGTATCTTATAGAGAAGTGTTGTTGGTCTTTCTGGTGTACATTCATGTGTTGGGTGATCTAAGATTGCTTGAGGTGAAGAAGGGCTTTCTTGCTGGAGGATGATGCTGGGTCAGAACATATGGTTGTAATCCTCTTGCTACTTTTCATCTTAATAAAGCTATTCAAGTTTTCCTCCATATTCTTGTGTACTTGTTTATATATGCATTTGTATGGTTAACAAACATCTGGTCCTGTGTTATTTATGAAAATAGATCTTTGTTTCTTTGATAGTAGTATGTTGTTGTGATTCCACAGGTTCTCTTTGAAGCTGGGCAGACGAAGAAGAAGCGGCGAAGCTCTATCAAGAAGGAGAGGAAATCATGCGCAACACTAAGGTTGGTCTTCTTGGTTCTCCTCTTGTCTATTTTCGTAAAGGAAAACAAAAGTAGACTTTACTTGTTTGCTTCTAAGATAGCTACCAATCTTAGTGGGAATAACAGCATCCGAGTGGACACTATTCCCGGTAACAAAATGGTGACTCCACTGGGGAGCGACTAGATTGTTTGTTAGCCTATATATCTTTGTTTCTTTTATAAACTTACAGACGGAGCCTGAAGCCAAGCCAGCTAGCCTTTGGACCACATTTGTTATACAAATGCAAAGTAGATCAATGCTGCTTCAGTCTATCTCTGGGTTTTGTTTATGAATTAAACAATCGATCTGCAAACAATCTAATTGCCCTAAGTGGTGGCTCTAGTAACCTCTTTAGATCACCCCTGTGTTTTACATATACTGAACATTACTTACTCGACCTAAATCCCTAAACTGAATTGCAAACTGTGAGTGAAAACTTCTTTAAAGTCTCGCACTAGTACCATTGGACCCTGCCTTCAAGGTAGACTATATGCATCGCACTTCCCGAGTGCAGTAGGTGCGCTGCATACTGGTTTCACTGTGTAACAGGTGCTTATGGCCAGGGAAGGTTAACTTTACCTTCAGACTGTGGTTTTTTCTCACTGTTTTCAGTCCTATTTAGGAGATTTGCTGTCTGTAGTTAGTGTATCTCTGTGAAAACCCCCTTCTCTTGCATTAATCCGCCTCCTAAGTGCAAGGAACTGTAAATGTTTTTATGTATTGTGCGCCATTTTCAATTTTCTTTTGCAAAAAAGTAGCATAGTCGAACTGTCGTTTCTGGATCTGAAAGTGTCGTAGCTGTCGTTTTCAGTTTTAAAAGACAATCCCATCGTTCTTGATAGTCGATTATACAGTTACTATTGCATATGATTTGAATTAGTAGTTTTTAAAGTGTCGAAAAGTAATTTTCATTTCAAAATCGCAAAGTGTCTCTCTTACCTTCACTCCTTTCTGAAAAAGAAATTTGTTGAGTATTGTCGCTTTAAAAGTAATTGAGATTTGCACATAGCTTTCTTATCATCATTCATCATTAAGAAGGCTGAAAACAAATACATGCATGTGCATTTGCATTTTGACTGCTTGGTTTGATTTAGGACAGTGCATTTAGTGTGTGCTCTGTGCTCTTTGCAGAAATATTCTTAACTTTCTTTCCTTAGTAGCTAGGATTTTCATTGCCAAAAGAAGATTAAATGTTTGTTTATCATCTTAGACTGCATTTTAGGAATTGTATACACATCACGCGGTGAACCTGAGAGGAAAATTTTTAAGCAAGATCAACTTAAAATAAATTTAATGAATCTAATAATGCTTTGGAACCTAACGCACAACATCTAGAGGTCTAGGCTAGAGATGTATTCCGGCGTCATAAAACCTGGTAACTGTTGTTTTCATTGTTGGCTGGGTGATTCCTCCACTCTGAGATGGAAAGTGCTAGTACGGACATGTGCTCCCACGTACCATCGAGTATATATTGGGAGGCCACAATAGGCTGCATCCTTTATCCTTAGAAAGCCGTGTCTGCCGCCCTATCGATCGCAATGCACTGAAAATAGCATTCGGGAAGATTGACTACTGTACCGTAAAAAGTATTCTGTAGTTTTGTGATTGGTTTGGTAATCCTCTCTACCTAGATCTCCAGAGAAGTCCATTTTTCTCCTTTTTAGACTCCTTAAAGGAAAAGGTCCTCTGAGCACTTGTCATTTCAGGCTCAATAAAAGTCGAAGGCAACTAGAGCCATCTTTTGTTTTTTCTCGACTCTTTAAAATTGAAAAAACAAGTTTTTTCAAAGTGTCTAAAATTCATTTAATTCGAAAAACATTTTTCCCTGTTTATTTTGAGTTGATCAAGTAATCCGCAATCGTGGAAGAAAGTCAATCAAAACCCCGTCGTTCACAAAGACTTACGAGTCAACCATTGTTGACTCCGGAAGCGAAACCACTTCGGACAAAGCGAACTCGTTTGACTCGATCAAAGTCCCCTAGGTTGGTTGGAGCAAGCACTCCAACATCCTCAGAGAGTCCGGTTACTCCGAACATTTCTGCTATCCCTGCCTCTACAGAAGAAATTCCGCAACAACAAAAGTACATTACAACTGATCCTAGTGTGATGGTTAACACTTTTATTCCTAAACTGGCTCAGTCTACAGCCAATTTGGAAGGTGTTACTACCCAACCATCTATTGCTACAAAACTTACATCTTCTTCGGCACCAGAAATATTTTACGGACCTAACGGTCTGCCTCTTCCTCCCGGATTGATTGCCATAGAAGAGATTGTGGAAGATCCTCCAACGCAACTTGGAGCTAGGATCGCCCTGTATCCTTCTTCATCAACAGATATTCACTCGCCATCGGAAGTTCCTGAAGAATCGCTGAGGAATCTTTTGGATAGGCTTAATATGTCTGAACAACCGTCAACATCAAGGACTGTGTTACCCGACACAGCAACAGCAGAAGCTCCTTCTGCTATTCCGACAATGTTCGCCGGAGTGCCATCTGTCCCAACCAGCTTTCAATCGCTAGATGGAGTCCATCCAAGGGCTATCTCGACAGTATGGATTGTTCTCGTTTGTTTGTCTGGAATTATATCTGGAATCTCTTACGTTGATTCTCAACAAATTGATCCATCACAAGGTCAATTTGGGCAAACTGGTCCCCAAAGGAAAATCATTCCTTTGAGTATTGGATTACCGTCCTATGGAGGGCCGTATACCCTTTCATTTCCTTCCTCAGAAGGACAACCATGCGTGAGTTCACAAAAAAATTTAGGTTATGCTGGAATCACAACTAGCAGTTGGGTGCCAATCCTGTCTCAACAACCAAGAGTTGTATGCTCAATACAACAAAGTTTACCTATGACAAACATCCCCACTACACCAGCTATTGTGGCAATGTCGCAAGCACAAGCATCACCAATTGTATGCCAACCTCAAGTTTCGCAGGTTGTAATGCAACAAACTCTTGTACCCATGACACAACCACAATCACCAACTAGTGGAATGGCATAGGTTCAAACGGGGAACACCAACCCCCATTTTGGTCAAACAGTCAGTACTGGACAATAGCCCATGACTTCACAACCATGGTTGGTGCAATACCAACAACCGCAATTCCAGCAGGCTTATTAAGGATATGAGCAACAAGTCTTTGCAAGTAATGGACAGCCGTATCAACCATATCATAATGGTTATGCCCATCAACCTTATCAAAGTTACCAACATCAAATGCATTATGCTGGTATGCAAAGACCAACTGCTCAAACAATTTCATCTTATCTTGGGTATGCTCAACCAAGCTTGAATCAACAGTTGCCTTTCATGGCAACTTTAGAGTTACCGGATCTAAGTTGACTAACGAACGATCCAATTGCCTACGCTCCTTGGTGGTCAGCGATTCCGCATAAAATTCCATCGGATATTCCTAAATTTAATGGGAATCTGGGCGAAGACCCATCGAATCATGTGATGACCTTTCATCTATGTTGTTCATCAAACACTCTCAATGATGATTCGATTCGGCTTCGCCTCTTTCAGCGCACGTTAACTGGTCCGGCAGCAAAGTGGTATATCGAATTACCTAGGGCTTCATTTGATAACTTCAATACTCTAGCCACAACCTTTTTAATCCATTTTCAGTTACCCATAACATACGAAATAGGAACTGAGCTGCTTACCAATTTCAAGCAAACGATGGCCACTCACATATCCAATCATATTCATGAATGGCGACGTCATCGTAGAATGGTAAAAACGTATGTTCCTGATCAGCTATTGGCTAAAAGGTTTATTAAGTCTCTGTTACCTGCTATTACAGAAGATGTGGCAAAGGGAGGAGTCGTCACTGAAGAGCAAGTTATTTCTCATGCACAATATCTAGACTTGATCTATACTTAGTTTGGCACGCTCTACGATAAAATCCCTGATGTTCCTAGACCAGAATTTTCCATTCCTCTACCTCCTAAATCAAACAAAGACTCTCATGCTAGCGATTGTGTGATAGGTACGACAAGCACTAAAACCATAAAGGCTACATCAAAAAAAGCCTGCATGGTTTCGAGTCAGAATGCAAATGATGAACTTCTAACCTCGGAAGTAAATGCCATGTCGACAGACAAAGGCAAAGAACCCAAGCAATTGGGAGGCAAGAAGAAAAAATAAGGGAAGAAGAAGAACCAGGAGGACTCCTCTCCTAGAAAATCCTCTACACACCCTTCTGGGAATGGGAAACCCAAAACTCCATGTCATATATGTGACGAGGATCATTGGACCAGAGAGTGTCCATATAAAGAAGAACTTAGAAAATCTTTCAAAAGTTCAAAAACCTCGGCTATATTGATTGATCTGTTTCCAAACCCAAGAACAAATCTAGTTGCTAGCGAAAATGCTTCCCCGTCCCAAGTGCTAATGTTGTCAGTCTCAAAACAACTAAATGATGCTCTGATATCGACAAGAAGTAAAGATTACGAGAATCCACAGATGTTGAACAACAAGGATAATGATCAAGCTAGTAGTTCAACAACAACTTCAACCGAAGTTCTACCACCCATCATTCCTGAATTAGCAATAAAACCGCCAAAGGGAGTAGTACACAAATCGACATTTAATCCTCGTGCCCGAGCAGCACAACACTATAATATAATGGAGGATTTAACCCAATCACCCTCCGTGATGTCGACTCTTGAGGCATTGCAAAATTGCCCCTCCCAAAAGCAGGCTTTATTATCAGCAATAGGTAGGATTGACCTAATGGATTCCAATCTTGTATCTTTTAACCATAAAGGATACGACCCTCAGCTGCCAGCTCAACTAGCTTTCCTCATTCAAGTGAAAGCCCTCAACCAAACTGTTCATAGAACGATTATTGATTAGGGGGCATCCACATGTATCATGTCGATGAGTTGCTGGAAAACTCTAGGGTCTCCGTCCTTGTCGCGATCATCGACGACGTTGAAAGCATTTGATGGACGAACATACACCCCGTATGGAATATTAAGTAACTTGCAAGTCAAATTGGGGCGCAAAACAATAGAAATCGATGTTGAAGTCATCGACAGAAACCTCGATTACAACATCCTACTGGGAAGACCCTGGATATACGTCATGGCAACCGTTGTGTCGACCTACTTTAGGAAAATTGCATTTCCTTCCCAAGGAGGAATTACAATCATCGACCAACAAACTTTTCTCCCCAACAGTTCGCAAGTTACGGGAAGCATTCCAATTATCCATGGAAGCCATAGCATGCTTCACAATATCAGAGTAGGCCTACTAAAAGGTCCTATGTTAATGGAAACTTTTACCCTACCGCCTCCTACAAATTTGGCGGAAGTGGCTAATGTAGGAACCTGCAATATGATATCTTCCATGCAAAAGATGTCAGAAAACGATGTTAAAATGGATCATCTGCAAGTTTTGCCTCTAACCCCACTGGAAATATTATAGCAATCAATTTTTGTAGCGTGGGAGGCAAATCCGCATCAATGCTCATCGAGCGTTTGGATAGATAGGTCTAAGGAATATGGCACCCCTTCATATCCTTGGTCGCGAGTACACTCTACAAACGAAGGAATCATTCAATCGATGATGATTGTTGGGGCACCATGGGAAGATTACCACCATCATTCCCATCTTCCGAACTGGAAAGAAGATAATTCTGGCAACCTACACCATCCTTCAGTGTTTGACTTTCTGACAAATACTGTAAATATGGTGGATTCCGAGAGAAACCTATCCAATATCGAAGAGACTACTGCCATAAATATCTCAACCAAAACAGATGTTGTAGAGAATATTCATGTTGGCAAATCTTGTTCTTCTTCAGAACTGGAAATATATAGCACTATCTTTCGCGAGTTTAGAGATGTCTTTGCTTGGTCATATGATGAAATGCCAGGTATTGACTTGAGCATAGTTGAACACGAAATTAAGATGTATACAGATGTCAAACCGGTACGACAACGGCTACGGCAGGTGCACCCCAAGAAAGTCGTTGCCATCAAGGCAGAAGTTGAAAAACTCCTCCATGCTGGTTTCATTTACCCCATTCCTCTGACCGATTGGGTATCAAATATTGTTCCTGTGACGAAAAAACAAGGAACGATTAGAGTGTGCGTCGATTACAGGGATGTAAATCAAGCTTGTCCAAAGGAAAACTACCCTACACCCTTTATTGACCAGATAATTGATGAGTGCGCCGGATGCGAAATATTTTCATTTATGGATGGATTTTCCAGGTATAATCAAATAAATATCCGCCCACAGGAGCAGCCAAAGACTGCATTCATTTGTCCATGGGGCACATTCGCATATCCCAAGCTACCTTTTGGTTTGAAGAATGTAGGGCAACTTTTCAGAGAGAAATGAACTATGCTTTCCATGACATCAAAAACGTCATTCAACCATATCTCGATGATCTTCTAGCCCATTTGCGAAAGCGGACTGATCATTCGCGCCATTTTAGAGCAATATTTCTACGTTGCCGACACTACAAGATACAACTCAATCCACACAAATGTGTGTTTTGTGTCAGTTCTAGTTGTTTACTTGGCTTTGTAGTCTCAAAGGATGGGATTCGTCTCGACCCTTGCAAGGTTCATGCAATCATCGATTTGCCTACACCTTCGAACTTGCTTCAGATTCAGATTCTCCAAGGGAAAGAAAATTTCCTCAGGAGGTTCATTCCAAATTACGTCGAACTAGCTAAAGGTTATACTCGTCTATTGAAAAAGGAAGTACCCTTCATTTGGGACCAAGTCGCGCAAGCCTCCTTTGATGCTTTAAAGAAATCTCTAATACAAGCATCATTAATGTATGCTCCTGATTATCAAAAAAACTTTAACCTATATCTGGCTGCAGTAGATACAACCATAGCAATGGTTTTAGTTCAAGAAGAAAATGGAATTGAACATCCTATATATTATTTAAGCTGAAAATTAAATGATACGGAAATGAAATACTCCTACGTTGAAAAGCTCGCCCTCACAGCTGTTCAAGCGATATAGAGATTTCGACACTACGTCCTCTTCAGGAAAACTACCATTTTATCAGATTGCAACCCCATGACTTATATATTGTCGCGACAGTTGCTGGGGGTCAAATATTCAAAATGGATAGCAATTCTACAAGAGTTTGATTTTGAATTCAAAAAATCCAAATCAAATAAAGCCCTGGTATTCACGGAGTTACTATGCGATCTCCCATCATCATCCAACAATGCAACATCCAAAGAAGCAATCGTGGATGAAAATTTGGTTCTGATATCTTCAAGCAATATATGGTACGGAGATATAATCATTTATCTCCAGACACAAACATATAGGTCTAATAACTGACACTCCGAACAATGACGTATTCGATACCAAGCAAAAGACTACGTGATCGTTGGTGATACTCTTTACTTTCGTGGTATCGATACAGTTCTGCGGAGGTGCCTCACCCATGAGGAGGCCAAAAAAGTCCTGAATGACTGTGATTCAGGCGCATGTGGGGGGCATCAATCTGGTTATGCTATGGCACAAAAAATTTTGCGAGCAGGATACTTCTGTCCAACAATGTTCAAAGATTGCATAACTGTAGTTAGAAGTTGCCATGCTTGTCAAATTTTCGATAGCAAAGCCAGAAAACCACCCACACCGCTGCAACCAGTAGTAGTTGTTGGGCCATTCGCCAAATGGGGCATAGATTTCATGACATGTAACCCCACCTCGGCCAGGGAGCATGGGTACATCACAGTCGTGGTAGACTATTTTACCAAATGGGTCGAGGTGATGCCTACATTAAACAACAGCAGCGAAACGGCTGCCATTTTCTTTTTTTAATCACATAGTCTCCAGATTCAGTGTTCCATAGGCCATAGTCACAGATCATGGATCGCATTTTTGCAATCACATGAGGGTTGAGCTGGCTGCCAAATTAGGACTGTCCCACAACAGCTCTACTCCGTACTATCCGCAAGCTAACGGACAAGTTGAGGCAATCAACAAAGTCCTAAAGTGCATGTTGCAAAGGATGAACGGAGTCCACAAACAGGATTGGCACCTAATCCTGTACTCAGCCTTATGGGAATATCAGACATTGGTAAGAAATGCAACCAGGTTCACACCTTTTCAACTTGTGTACGGTCTGGAAGCAATCTTACCGATTCAATGCGAAATCTCGTCCCTCAAACTCGCAGTCGACCTTCTCCTTGGAACCTCAAAAGAAGAGGCTCGTTTCTTGGAACTAATCCAATTAGATGAGAACCATGATGATGCAAATTTGGCTAACGAAGCTCATAAGAAACAAATCAAAGCACAGTTCGACAAGAATGTCAAAGCTTGCGTCTTCTCAGAAGGTGACCTGGTCTTACTTTACGACCAGGAATCAGATAAGTTTGGAGTAGGGAAATTCAAATCATTATGGATGGGTCCCTATATTGTTAAGCGATTATTAGCAAAAGGAGCCTACGATTTGATGGACTATGATGGGATTCCACTGGCGCAACCTCGCAACTGGTTGTACCTCAAGTGTTACTACGCTTGATTTTGCATAGTAATCCTCATGCTTTTGTTGCATTTTTGTTTTCGCCAAGAGCATTTATTTTGGTCAAGTAATCCTCTTTTTTCATTCGTTGTAGATGTCAAACCCACCAGAATCATTCATTGGATATGCCGATGGAGCAAGTCGTAGTTCGCAGAACCTGTCTTCTGCGACATGGACCATTTTCAATCCTAGAGACGAGTTAGTAAGTTCCAGAGGAGTGTGTATTGGTTGGTCTACGAACAATATCACTGAGTACAGTCCATTGATAGAACTCCTTTCTGATGCCATCACACATGTCATACGCCGACTTGTCGTCAGGCTAGACTCACAACTCGTCATTGTACAACTCACCGGCATCTATTCTGTACGAAATCCAACTATCTATCACATGTTCCTAAGTGTCAAAATTTTGGAAAGATAGTTCGATTTCATCCAATATCAACATATTTCTAGAAGTTTAAACACATTAATGGACTCATTGGCAAATTATGTGTTAGATAGATATTTGCGACATTTATAAAAAGAAGCATCACATCAATATATGCAGCAAGATCATGTAACTTAACCAAAATAAATCTCCAAAAATCAAAAATATCTTTCATAACTGTTTGTAGTCTGTACATAATGTTTTGTAACCAAGAGAAAACTAGTCAAATGACCCAAAACTCAAAATGCTAGGGGGCACCCTAGTCTAATGATGCTAGTGATAACAAGTCACCGCCTGTGCAATCATACGTAAAAGCCTAGTCCATCAACTCGGCACTCCAGTAGTATGTCGCTGCAACCGCAGAGGTAGCTCGTCGGTCCTCACATCCGGGATACCAAGGGTAAGACCCCTGATCTGGTCTTGTAGTGATGAAAGAGTCTCGACCACATCAAGGTCGCGAAGGATGGCCCTCCCAACAGCCTCTCCTACTGGAGCGGTCGCTGGGTCTCTACGGCGTACTGTCGGTCAAACTAGTCCAACATCTACATGAGCACATGAGTTTTGATTAGTATTGATAAAAAAACATTAGAACATTATAAAGAACAATGAACAGAGATATGGTCGGAAGAATTACCCGTGACACCCCACTGCTCGCTAACCAGCAGCACCAAATCCGGGTCACCTCAGAAATCCATACCAGCATATGGGAACCTGGCATAAACCATCTCCTAATGATCAAACCACTCGAAGAAGGTCTCAGAAAAAGAAATCTGGGGCTGGCCAGCTTGCCAAGACATGAGGTCAACCCATCTTTGCATCCGTGGTTCAGTCGGTGGAGGTAGGTCAAGTGAGATGTACTATGGCTGCATCAGTGGGATTCTCTCCAAGGAAAAAGAGGTCAAAATAGAACGATAACCGAAGTTCTTGGATCTTCCTCTTTTCACCTTGGTCAATTGTTCTTTCATCACAGAGATTACTGCATCACACCAATTGAACACCTTCAGTTCAAGGCATTCCAAAGCATACTGCATGTAAGACATGTTAGCTATGCGAGGAGCAGAACTACCAGCTAGTCTGGTAAAAGTGAACAGAATGGTCCGCAAGGGCTGGTCAGTGACATCTCGGATATTGATCTTGTCGTCCGTACTCGGCTGAGATCCCTCTCTACAGTGTCGGTGAATGTACTCCCTCACGGACTCACCCCCACAGGCGGAGCCCGATAATGAGAGAGGGGCACCATGCATCGATAAACCGGTCAGAAAGTAGATGTCCACAATGGTCAAGGGGATCGATTTGACCCTAATCTGGAACACCTGGTTGATAGGATCCCAAGCATTGAGGAAATATTGCAACAAACTGATTTGTTGCCTCATGCTAGAGATACGGAAAAACTTCAACAAGCCATAGTTCCGCAATGCAGCTACTGTGCCTGGATCATGTAAAGCAACAACGTCCTCTTCTTCATGCTCGCGTTCTCACCATGTAACAACCATTTTCGCTCCGATGAATCTGTGAAAAACAAACAAGAGAAGAGTCAGGATCTTCATTTGGTAAAAAACACGGAAAAATCCATGAGGAAACTATGCAAAAACTTTCCTCCTTGTGCCCATCGCACCCCAGTAAGTGTACTGGGAGCGATGCATACTGACCAGTCAGTGAAAAGATCAGTATGCATCGCACCTTTTGATTAAGGAGGGGTGCAATGGTCCCAGGGTGAGTTCTTCAAATCCCAGAGGCTCAGCAGAACAAGGAAACAGGCTCAGATCCAAAATGAAAGGCATGCAATTGAAGAGCACAAGTTTAGCTCCTACTTGGTCCAAGCGGCATCGAGAATCGTCCACAGAATCTCCCGGAATCCGCTGGTGAAAATCAGGGGGGAAAAGCACCTCCAGAGCTCCAACAAAACAAATTCAAATGAAATGGTAAAATGAGAGGTAAAATTCACTTTTAATTTACCATGCACGTAATTCAAGTAAAATATTAGTGTTCTTAACTCATTTATCAAGCATATGTTTTCATTTCTAATCTGTTTGATGAAGCAAATGAACAGGTAGTACAATCTTTGAAAGAACAAAATGCTAATGGTGAATCAAAGACTCAATGACCATCATCGCGAGCAATGTTACTGCAGGGTTCAAGCTCGTTAAAAAATAAACCCTCCACGAGCAGTTTTAGCACATAGTTCAAGCTCGTTAAAAAATAAACATACGTCATGAGCAAATGTTTCCCCCAGTGTTTAAGCTCATTAAAAAATGAGCCGATAAATAACCATTGTGAATGCCTTATCGCCAGCTTTTGAGCCTTGGTCGTGTTCTCGCCATCACCTACACTCTGTTTTTAGCCGATCATTCACCCCCATATGATTGTTTACCCCTTCGAGGAACATCTGTGAAGAATGATTCTATTAGCCATCCTTGTGACACTACCATGATTGGAAAATTCCAAATCTTACCTGGAATCAGCTACTACCCGAAACCATCACTCATTCCTCGGAAAGGAGTCTTCTTTAAGCTCTTTTCAACTGACTCGTAAAATATGAAAAGATTGCCAAGAAATTGGCCTCTCTAGCTCATTAAATTCATCGGAAGTGCTATCTCTCCTCTAGGTTTTAATCTTTTTGGACCCGAGGGATTATTACACAAAACGATCGAGCGCTTGTCTTGTTCAGCTCGTTAAAACTATTGAAAATTCATCCCTTTTGTATTATTTTACACCTTTTCAGACTTAAGGGATTATATGAAGAAAAAGAATCATTGGAGTCTCCTTTCCATTTCTTTCAAACTCTCTAAAATTGAAAGGGACCGAGTTATCTTTGTCGTTAAACTCGTTAAAACCAAATAGCGACAAACTCGTCCAAATGGATGAGAACAAGTTTCGTTGTTGCTAGGCTCGCTAAAATATAGCGACAGGTTCGCCTGAAGGGCAGATTATAGAACAAGCATATGTTATCCTCCTCAAGCTTGACAAAAATAAAGAGGTACTAGTCATTAATGACTGGGGAAAATTGGGAAGAAAACTTGAAAAAACTTTATTGGTAGCAAGTCGCTCTTGAACATGACACTTTCCTTCCGCATCCATGACGGGTTAGGTTGTTCCATTCACTGGTCATCACCATTGGTTCGTCACACCATCCATTTTTGGGGTTAACACTACCAATCCATCGTCAATGTCACCAATATGTTCAAGAGAAGTCATTCAGACAATTCACCTGTGTCTCACCCACTGCAATACATTCATGCTCCATTCCTTCATGACCGCCACCCTGAACCCTGTATCGTCAGATTATTTTCACCTCCAAAATCATTTGCTTCATTCCATGTTGTTGATGTGGGATTCATTAAGGCCCTCCTGCGATGGGTCGCTTCTTGTCCACATTAGCTCATTATCCAAGAAGTTTACTTAGGAACAACCCTTTGAGTACTTTGAAGCTTGCATGCCTCAATGGCAAGTTTCTCACTTTCGGCGATAGGTTTACACCAATGGCCTTCGACCGAGAGATTTGACGTGGTGTTCGACGCCAAGACCTTTTTCACACCACGTGAATTGTACTGTAGTACCTTGAGGGTCATTTTCATTATTGGTGATTCCTCTCGCCCCTGTTAATAGCTTACATCATTAGTTGGTAATCAAGCGATGTCTTTCCATGTTCGACTCCAGAACATTTTTCACATGGATCGACTTGTACTCCGAGTGAAGATTGAATGAGTTTTGAAGACCTCGGATCTAGTTTCATCCATCCGGGCTGCGATATATTCAGGAATATAAAGACATCAAGTGTACATAATTGGCGAACAGATGATCATCCAAATCAAAGGATGATGAGTCCATATCATCAATCTGTCACACAGGCGATTGTCTGTCCTATGTACATGAAAATGAATTTATAAAGCTGAGCATGGGAATGCCCGCCTCAGCTAGATCATGAAAAATGTTGTCAAAATAATGTATTATATTGTATCTTATTACAGGTCGCCTCCCAGCTTGAAAAAACTTCGGATCCTCATAGTAAAGCACTTCACCCGACATCAGAAAGATTAACGACCTCATGCTTTAGGGGGCAACTGTTATAGACATTTTTGGGCACTTCAACCCCAATCATAAATGTCCATAAACTGAGGGCTCCTAAGTCCCTAAAAGTGTTGTTTCACTGCCTAAAGGAACAAGGTCAACAGATTTCATCATCTCCCAGAAGTTCTCCACTGAAAACTGCTCATAAATGGTCAAAACTGGACCATACTGAAAGCCTAGTGCAGAGGGTGCAATGCATATCACCTTCCCAGTGTACAAGGTGCGATGCAGACTGAATTTCTCCTCTGTAGGGTGCGATGGTCCGGAATGGACAAATGGCAGGGACAAAATGCGAGGTGGAAGATCATGGAATCTTCCAGAAGCTTCCCCTCTAACACTTGCCTCTCTGTTTTCGACCAAGGATGAGTAAGATATCATCATTCTCCAAGTGGAAGCAGGAAATATCATAGAGAGGACACTAATCAAGATCCCAGAAGATGACTCACCTCCATATAATCATTTATATATGGATCCCTCATCATTGAGATCCAGAGGCTGGAATTTTGTATCTTATAGAGAAGTGTTGTTGGTTTTATGGTGTACATTCATAGCGTTGGGTGATCTAAGCTTTGCTTGAGGTGAAGAAGGGCTTTCTAGCTGGAGGATGATGCTGGGTCAGAATATATGGTTGTAATCCTCTTGCTACTTTTCATCTTAATAAAGCTATTCAAGTTTTCCTCCATATTCTTATGTACTTGTTTTTATATGCATTTGTATGGTTAACACACATCTGGTACTGTGTTATTTATGAATATAGATCTTTGTTTCTTCGATAGTAGTATGTTGCTATGATTCCAGAGGTGCACTTTGAAGTTGGGCAGATGAAGAAGAAACGGCGAAGCTCTATAAAGAAGGAGAGGAAATCAAGCCCAAGACTAAGGTTGGTCTTCTTGCTTCTCCTCTTGTCTATTTTCATAAAGGAAAATGAAAGTAGACTTTACTTGTTTGTTTCTAAGATAGCTACCAATCTTAGTGGGAATAGTAGCATCCAAGTGGACACTATTCCCAGTAACAAACAAGATTTGTTATCGAATATTGAAAAGTCTTACAGTTGAGATTTCTTCATCTTCTCACCTTGTATCTGACAGGGGGGGAAATGATGGTCATCTACAAGCTTCAAATCCACATCAGGCAAGCCTGAGCCACAACCTGCCACACCAGATTCAGAGTTGTAGCTAGAGACAAAGATGCCCCTGAGCATGCCTTCAGTTTGTGACACCTCTTCAAAGAATTGGGGACACTTCCTCTAGTAGAAGACTTCAACTTCTTGCCAGTGTTGGAAGAGTTCCAGGAATTGCATTAAGCATTCCAAAGTTGTTGGTCATCCTTAAACAATCACAGGTTGAGACTTCCCTTTTCAGGTTGAGGTTCTCCCTTTTATGCAAGGTGAAACCTCCCTTTCATGGTTGAAGGTTTCCCTCTTCCAAACATCAGGAGCACTTCCTCTAGAAGAAGACCTGAGCTTCATGCCTGACTTGGAAGAGTTCTGGGAACTGCACTAAGCGTTCCAGTGTTGGTGGTCATCCTTAAACCACCTCCATTTACACCAACATTTCATAGAGCACATTGTGCCTAGTGCTGCCATGAATTTTTGCACATTTTGTATTATACCTATCTTCTTGGACTCACACATAACCCTTTAGATAAAGGGGGGGAATGTTGGACACCTAATCCTCTAAGGGTTGGTGTGAAAGCTGAGTAGACTAAGCAAGTCCAAGAGACCTTGGGATGTGGAATCCAACGGTCACAAAAATGTACTATAAATGTATATCATTGTCAAATAATATATGTACTCTCCTGTTATCTTTAATATTTTGTTGCTGCCATGTGTGTGTTTAACAATTAGGAAATCCATACTTGTACAATAGAAAAGCTATCTTCTATCGAGCCAAAAATAAGTATCAAGTCACTAAGGATGGAATTGAATATATTATAAGGGCTCATAAACTCCAAGATATATTCGCTCTCATAAATTTAGGATAGATGAAAATAATTGTAAATTCAAGCAAGTAATTTTCACTAATGATTGTAAAATCAGAGGATCTTGATAAATCGGATGCATTCCAAGGCTGTACTCCAAAATAGAAAGCAGATCTAGTTAAAGTTGTTTCTGATTATGATGTTTTGTTTCAAGAGCCTAAAGGACTTCCACCCAAGTGAGAGATAGCACATGAAATTTATTTGCAGCAAGATGCTCCACTACCTAACATTGGAATGTACAGGTTATCAGCTCTAGAGAATGGAGAGATAAAGAAGCAGGTACATGAGTTGCTCGATAAAGGGTTTATTCGACCAAGCACATCACCGTGCGGATCACCTATTGTGTTGGTGCAAAAGAAAGACAGTTCGTGGAGAATGTGAATTGATTTTAGAGCACTAAATAAAATCACAATAAAGAATCGTTATCCTCTTCCTCATATTGATTATTTATTAGATCAGTTAAAAGATGCAATTTACTTCTCTAAATTAGATTTGTGAAGCGACTACCATCAGATCAAAGTTACAGGAGAAGGTTTATGGAAAACTATTTTCAAGACAAAGAAGGGACTTTATGAATGATTGGTTATGCCTTTTGGCTTAAGTAACGCTCCTGCTACGTTTATGCGAGTCATGAATGATGTATTTAGACCATTTATTGATGATTTTGTAATAGTCTATTTAGATGATATTCTTGTTTTTAGTAGGACACGGGATGAACATGTAAAGCACGTAAAGTAGATTTTAGATGTTTTAAAAAGAGAAAATCTCTATGGAAAAGTGTCAAAATGTGAATTTGGTATAACATATTAGAATTATTTGGGTTATATTGTAGGGGTGGTGAATTGAAGATAGATCCCTCTAAAGTCAAAGTCATTGTAAACTGGCCTAAACCCAATACTGCTACAGAAGTTAGAAGTTTCTTAGGGGTAGCGTAATAGTGGAGAAAGTTTATTGCTAGCTTTTCTTTGATTGCAACTCCTTTACATGCTTTGACAATTGTGAAAGAGGTGTTTCAGTGGGGAGGAAAACAGCAGAAAGCCTTTGACACATGGAAAGAAAGGATTAGTACAATGCCAGTACTAACACTACCATATCTTCAGCATGCACTTGAGATCGATACAAATGCAAGTGAATATGCCATGGGGGTAGTGTTGATGCAGCACATGAAGCCCATATGCTTTCATTCTGAGAAATTTACATCGGCAGTAGTTAACTATCCTACATATGATAAATAATTGTATGCATTAGTTCAGAGTGTTAAAAAGTGGAAACATTACATAATGGGTAAAGAAACAATCATACACACAACTCATCAACCACTTCAATATTTATACTCACAAACTAAATTGCAACAATCAAGACATTACAGGTGGATGGGTTTTCTACAACAATTCCATCTTGTTATCAGATATAAGAAGGGCATACATAATAAGGTTGTAGACATGTTATCAAGATCAATTATAAATCCATCCATAATACTTAAGCATAATTCAGTAATTCATGAAAGTTGCATTAAACAATATGCTCAAGATATAGATTTTAAGGATGTATATCATTTTGGAAAGTTATGCATTCCACAAACTGAAAGAGTTAACATAATTCGAGAAGCACATACTTCTCTCATATCAGGTCATTTTGGTGTAAGTAAAACAGTTGCACAATTACAAAGGTTCTGTTATTGGCCACAAATGAATGAGACAATTTCTATATATATTAAAGGATTTACTATGTGTGCTACCAAGCCAAGTAATACAAAATTAGGCTTATATAATCCACTTCCAATTCCTTCTCGTCCTTGGGAAAGTGTTTCCATGGATTTTTTTGGGGGATTGCCAAAGTCTAGAAAGGGTCATGATTATTTGTATGTAGTCATGGATAGGTTCAGTAAGATGTGTATTTTGACACGATGTAATAAACAGGTCATAGCTAAACAAACTACAAAGTTGTTCTTTCAAAATGTATGGGTTCATTTTGGGTTACCCACTTCTATTGTATCTGATCAAAATTCTCGATTTGTTGGAAACTTTTGGTCAAGTCTATGGGAGTTAATGGACACAAGGTTAAAGAAGAGCATGGAATTTCATCGCAAACATATGGTCAGACAGAAGTGGTCAACAGGACAGTGATACAGTTGCTTCGAGGATATTGCAACAAGCATCCCAAACTTTGGGATGAGCATTTGTGTTATATGCAGCATGCTTACAACCATGAAAAACATTCTTCTACTCAAAGATATCCTTTTGAGACTTATATTGTTTTTATACCAAAGTCTCCCTTGGATTTTCTCTTTGGTAAAAGCATAGTAGATGATGGACACAGTGATGTGGACAAAGCAACCATGTTCATTGAACAAATCCAGGAAATTCACTAGGCAGTACAAGAATAGCTTAAACGAAGCCAAGCAAAGTATAAGGCATGACATGACAAGCATCAAGTTGAGCATAGTTTTCGAGTTGGTGGTCAAATCTAGTTGTACATCAGCAAAGAAAGACTGCAAGGTGAAGGTAAAAAGTTGAGACCAATTAGATATGGCCCTTTCCAAATACTTGATAAAATTGGTGAAAATTCTTTCTGCCTAGATCTACCAGCTTATATGCAAATCTATTCAGTCGTTAATGTTGCAAACTTGAGGTTATATGAACCTTCATTGATTGAAGATCTAGAAGAGCAAGGTCAACTACCTTCCATTGAGTATCTGTTGCTCGAGTATCTCAATGAGTTACAAGGGGACAAAGTTATTGATAGGAGAATAAGAACTTCACGACGGGGGAACGTTGAGTATCTTCGAGTTGGACTCAAAGGTACAAATCCAAGTAAAGAATGATGGATAGAGATTGGAAAAGTGAAGGAAATTTATCTTCACTTACTCGATAGCTAAAACCAACTTTTGGTGCACCAAAAGCTTCCAATGGGGAGGAGTGATCCAAAATGGATTCAACATAGCCTCTAGATCAAAATTCTTCAAATACAGGTGAAAGTGGAATCATGTTGAAGTGCTCGTTAATATGAAGCCAATGGTGCAAATAGTGTGTAATTACGAGTTCAGATGAAGAAATTAAAGGAAATTAAAGATTAGGTCAAAAAGTCAATGCCTACGTCAGCAGGATACGTGGCAACCTGGGAAAGAATCATAGGTTATTAATGATGTCAGTGCAGAAGGTGATGTGGCAATTTGCGATTGGTTCATAACATAGTCGATGGGATCAGCGAACAAGAGCGGAGATTGACGCATATCGCGTCGAAACATGTAGACAGGTTATCCTAGAAAATGAACGTGACAAAGTTATGCAAAAGAAGTTAAACTCCTTTGAGTTTTGGCAGAGAAGCAGTAGGCAAGAAATGAAATTCCAAAAATCTGCATGATTTGACTCAGCGGTTGATACATAGCAACCTGAAACCACTTTCTCGCATGCCTTCGAGGAATTAGCAGACGTGCTAGTTGGAGCATGAGATCGCGCGATAACTGTCAGATTCCACATTATAGATTGACGGTGCAGGTTGTCTGGATTAATTGATGAGCGGGATGCGATAGCCATTAGATTGTTTGATCTCAAGATCAGTGCCAGGGAAAGGCCGGACAGTTAAGGTCCACCCCACACTCACCAGTCCTTTGGTTTATATTCTATTTCTATTATAAACATATTATTCCACTTTTATTGTAGTTTGTAACTATACATGGTATATAAATACCATAAAATAGAAAATTTGATGAAGATTATGTTGTGAACCGTTCTAGGGTGTCTAGACGTCAGAGTGACCAAGTATAGTTGAGTGTATACTCATTTCAACTTGAAGATTCGAGTTGAACACAGGGGTGAGATCCACTTTCATGTTTGAGACTCTATTTTTGAGCTCACACCTGTAGCAACTATTTGAAGACATAATAAAGAGGTCAACACTGGAAGCTAAAGGACCAGGAGATGTAGCCAGGAAGTCTGGTGAACTCCTTTATCAATTTTGGTTGTGTTGATGTGTTTGATTGTGTTTTATAATTGTTTAAGTGTTTATGTTATTTGCAATCTTATCGATCCATTGCACTAAGTAACATAGGGAACTTCACACATAGTCTATAATACCTTTTTCAATATCGGATCAACAGGAGGCTTATTCATTTATTGATGGGTTCTTTAGGTACCATCAGATCAAGATCGTGCCATAAGATAGGAGTAAAACAACCTTCACGACAGAATGGGGTTGTTTTTAGTATACATTGATGCCCTTCAGACTAAAGAATGCGCTGACAATATTCTCTTGCGTAGTCATCGCAACGTTCAAAGAGTTTATTCACAAATTTTTGGAGGTCTATTTTGATGATTGGATAGTGTTTGGGCTAGTCAAGCGCCATGTAGACAATGTCTTCTTAATGTTGGATATGTGTTGAAGGTATCAAATTGCACTAAATGTTACACAACAATTTGTCACCGTCACTGTTACCCCTCTCCCACATCTTGGAGGACTAATTTCGGGACCTGTGAGAAGTGACATGACCTGTAAACACTTGTATTACATTCCTCTGAGCATGAACTTCATTTGCCTTGAAGACATCTCCTGCAAAAAACCCATAAAAATAGCCATTTTTCCATTGGCGCAGTTTCACAGTGCAGCACTCACGCCAATGGGGGAAATCCTCTAAAGAGGGCGCGCCAGTTGGTGCTCTGTCACAGATTTGTACTCACACTAGCCATAATAAGTGGTGTTTTTTAACAAACCAATAGCGGAAGATTCATCCTAACCAACTCCTGGACTGAATCTATCTTGAGTTGGGTGGTTTGGCTTCGGATCTCCATAGAGAGGAAGCAGTTTTCCACCTCTCATGGAAGCTTCTTTAGTGATAAAGCCAATCCCATGAATATTGTGGATGATCCCAACTCCCCCTCCTCCATCTATAAAAGCTTGTCCATTTTCCTTAGGCAAGCTAGTTCCAGAGATTGAGAATTGTCAAGT
>APFE031556528.1:0-11190 GCA_000404065.3 Pinus taeda
TCCCTTTCCATGCCATAGTGGCTACTCCTCGTTCTTTGACACCTGGTCCTCTTTCAAATTGGATAAGCTGGATATTTAATACTCCATCTTGACCTTGAACGTAGAATCTCTAACTGCCTAGTAGTAGTAGGAGATGTCCCCTGCTTCTCGGTCCCTGTTTTCCTCAATTTGCTCGAATGTATATAACAACATGTTCGAAGCCTTTAATAACCCAAAATCTGGAACACTGTCACGTTTTTGAAGTGCTGTAGGCTGCATTGACGGACATGTGGGTAGGCAAAAGTTCCTTGTATGCAATTCATTAAATGCCTTTTGAACGGTGATAAAGGCACTTTATAACAGAAATTTTAGACTTAGGTTAAAATATTTCACCTTTTTAAATGGACACCTGTTTTGGTCTGAATGGATATTGTAGCTCCATTTGATGTCTTGTGTACCCTTAAGGTGTCTCTCTTTCAAAATCCCCATTCATAATACAAAACAGTTGCTCTGCGTTTAAAATCATCACCTACAGCAGTTTCGTAGCGCGCTACGAAACTACTGTGTTATTTAAAACAGCTTGCCTTTAACCCGAAAACGTTATCTCCCAAAAATCTGATTGCCAAAAACTCCCTTTGGTTTTTCATCTGTATAGTAGGGATTTACATGTCTTCAAAATAATAAGACTAAGCTAAATTAACAAAAATATGGAACAAAACCTTTCCTGAAAAGAGAATTCATTTTGTATGTAACTGGCCTAGCTGTGCCTTCAGTTCTCTAGCAGCTTTGCTCAGTTGGTTTATCTCATCTTCAGCTGCTTCTATTTGGCTCTTCATGGCTGCTACATAATCTCCTTGAGATGTGATGACTGTTTTGTTTGCGCTGCTCTTTTGCCGAGGTCGTGTCCCTTCCCCTGTTTCCTCTATTCTGCGCAGTGCTTCCTGTGCTTGCTGGAACTTTCTTGTCATAGGTCTTCTAGGTTTAAAAATAAATTCCTGGGATGGTTCATCAAATTTAAGCCTTTTTGAGGCCTTGGTTTTCTTAACACTTTCTTGTGGTGACTGTGTCAAATCAATTTGAATTGGTTTAGACTGCTCTAATTCAATGGCCTGTAATAAATCATTCAAGCTTGCCTTAGACACTGGGCTTTCTTCAATAGCTATAGCTTTACCTTTTTCCTTATTCATTTGGCTTCTTGTCCTTACCCTTGAGACTGCTTCAGATTTGCCTGTTTCAGGTACAGTCTTCTTACCCTGAGTTTTTCCCTTTGTTGATTGCTGAGGTTGTTCTTGAATGATTAGTGGCTTCACTGGTTTTGTTAACTGTGACTTGGTTTGCTTTTTAACTCTTACTTCCTTTTGAAGCTCAGCTATGGTGAATTCTCTGGCTGGTTGTGGAGTAAGGCCAATCTTGCTTTGGAATCCAGCCATAAAAATAAACGAATTCTAGTCTCTGCCTATCTTTTGGAGGCCATCTAAAACTAACAACTTAATCAAACCATGATGAAATAAAGAGTTTTCACAGTCCTCTTTCCTCAGTTGCACCTTATCACACATCTTACTCAAACTGCGAAATAAATAAAGAGGAATGTCTATGGAGACTTTCCCGGTGAAATGCAAGAGCAGTTTAAAATGGTAAGAATAAACCTTATTGTACCTTCCTTCACAAGTTAAATATTTCTGTATGCAGGTGAGAAAAAGAGCATAATGTTCCTTGACATAATGTCTGGGCACTGCTTTTGTTAAATCTTCATTTACATATGCCTCCTTTAAAAACTCCTTACACGGATTCATATCAAATTTAAAATTTTTAAACCATTCTTCCCGTCCTCTTGGGATCTCTGTTACAGCAGCTATTACTTATGGGGAAACTTGTACTTCTAGCATGGCTATCTTTGAATTTAAACCAGTGAAGTTTAGCGCAAATTCCTTAGTTACCTGTGCATGTCCCCCTTGTAACTTTTTGCAGAAGTTCCAGCACCCGGCATCTTTGAACACTTTCTTCACGCCTTCATCCCTCAACGCTATGTCCAGGCCTTCAGGTTCATTCCTCTGACATTTACCGGATCTGTGCTCTTTTCTCTCCATTTTTCCTTTGAGATCTTCACGTCCAAATTCTAACAGCTCCGGTCAGGATGGTGATTCAGCTCTTTTTTTTTTATTCAGCCTCGCTTGTAAACAGGCTCGCTTGAAATCAGCCTCGCTTGAAATCAGCCTCGCTTGAAATTCAAATTGAAACGCTTCAATGCATAATCAGGCAGACTGGTCACTCATGCAGCACTTATGACCATCATTAAGGTGTATGCACGGTAAAATCTCTCGGGAATGATATTTCGGTGTATATCAATAGTCTATTGGTGGAGTAGTGGCAAATGAACGTTCAAACATGATACAAGAGGTACGCGGACTGACATGAGTAGACAAGAATGATGACTCACCTACGGACTTGACATTTCGGGAAAGATTCGCTGCGAAATGCACGAATCCATGATTTCACAACGCTGTTAGTTATATTTTTTAATGATGCGCTGCGAAACTGCCTAATCATGACGCACTGCGAAAATGCTAGACCATGATTGCGCTGCGAAATGGGCAAATGAGATTACGCTGCGAAATCACTAAAAGACACGGTGACTCGGATAAGACAAGACATGACTATGGAATAATGATGAGTGGAGGAAAACCAAATAGGAGCGGAGTATGATTTAAGCTAAAAACCTTTAAAACTCCAAATCCTAAGTGAGACAAATAAAAATGAGACCAACTTTAACATAGACCTTTGTCATCAAACTAGGGCATGCAATTATATGCATCAAGCTTTTAGTTCTAAGTGATAACACCTGGAAAGAGCTCTGATACCACTTGTTATAGCTCTTAACCTACAAGACGATACCAGAATACAGAATATGCGAAGAAATATACCCAGAACATAGAATAGTGAGAAACAACAACAAGTATTTTATTATTCAGAAAGCAATGTTCACTTGCCTCTTCGAGGGGGCAACCTCCAATAGAGCAGAGCTCGATTACAAAATAAGACACGATGCTCCTCGCGGGGAGTCTCTATCCTTTATATATTACTCATACATGCAATACCATGGATCACTATTATTATTATACCATCTATCTAATACCATGGCCCATTTTCAATTAACTGTGGTCCCGTCATTAAGTGCGGGTTAACTGCTTACAATTATTAATATGGGCTTTATTGACTCTTTACTTAACTATAACTAGGACTCGATCCTACTACATAAATAAGGGGGTTAGAGGGGGACCCTAACACATCACCCCATAACCCACAACAGAATGGGGTGGCCGAAAGGAAGAACAGATATATTGTGGGAGCAGCTCGAGTGATGTTGCATGACCAAGGCCTACCACTTCATCTGTGGGCTGAGGCATGCAATACAACAGTGTACATTGAGAACAGAAGTCCTCATCATATTTTGGGGATGAAGACACCTATGGAGGCTTTTTAGGGGAAGCGGGCAGATGTGAGTCACTTCTGCATCTTTGGATCACCAATTTTTTGTCATGTGACCAAAGATGCTCTGAAGAAGCTAGACCCAATAGCTGAGTTGGAGATACTTGTGGGGTACACAGATACACCCCACAACTATCGTGTGTTTCTGCCTACCAGTCAAAGGATCATAGTGCGCAGGGATCTGAAGTTCGACGAGCAGAGAGCCATGTGAGTGTCACTTGAGAGGGAGCTCAAGTTGCATGGTGATGAGGAACTTTTAGTTCCAAAGGAGGAGGAGCCTCTTGATGATGTGGATCAACTACATGCAGAGGATCTAGTAGTGGAGACCACCACTCCTGGAGAGTCTTCCAGATACGGGTGGAAACGCTCGCGGGAAGCTGACAGATTAATGCAGGATGCGAGAGAGAATGTGGGGAAGCCATCCTCTCAGTGTAGATAGAGGAGATCTCCCGTGAGATACGTTGCCTACATGGCCCTCGTTGGGGAGTGTGTAGCGACCGAACCTTCTTCTTTTCAGGAGGCAGTGCAGCAACCAATCTAGGTTGATGAAATGGTAGAAGAGTACGATTCTATGATGCGGAACAGTGTGTGGGATGTTGTCCCTAGACCTGCGGATAAGTCAGTGGTTAGTTCCTTATGGCTTTAAAAGGTACAGTAGGCAACTAATGGCAGTGTTGAGAAACACAAGGCAAGGTTTGTTGCCGGAGGTTTTTCACAGGTTGAGGGGATCGACTACAATGATACCTTTTCTCTCGTAGCAAGGTACTCATCTATCAGATCTATGCTAGCTCTATCAGCTCAGACTGGTTGGCAGATCCATCAGATGGATGTGAAGATGGCATTCCTAATGGGAAGATTGAGGAAGAGGTATACGTTGAGCAGCCCGAAGGATTTGAGACCTTCTATTGCGATTTGCATGTCTGCCGACTCAAGCGAGCACTGTATGGGATGACGCAAGCACCCCGTGCTTGGTATACCAGGATCAACAACTATTTCACCGGGTTGGGCTTCACCAAGAGTGAAGAAAATGTGAACCTATACCACATCATGGTAGATGCTAAGCCATTAATTATTATATATTATGTCAATGATCTAATTTTGATAGGTGATGACCAGCTGATACAGTCTTGCAAGGAGGACCTTGCAAGATAGTTCGAGATGAAGGACATGGGCCTCATGCACTACTTTCTAGGCATAAAAGTGTGGTAGAAAGATGGGGAAGTATTTGTGTCTCAAGGCAAGTATGCCAATGAGATACTCATGTGCTTTCACATGGAGAATTGCAAGCCCATGTAGACTCCTCTAGCTGGCAACTGGAGAAAGGAGGATGCTACTTCAGGTGAGGTAGTAGCTGCTACTATTTATCGGCAGCTGGTGGGTTCACTTAGGTATCTGGTGAACACACAACCCGACTTATGCTTTGCAGTGAACCAGCTAAGTCAAGTTATGGTTCAGCCTACCAAGCTGTTTTGGAAGGCAGCGAGCATGTACTGAGATATCTCAGAGGCACTACACCGTATAGATTATGGTACAGAAGGATAGAGGGAATGAAGTTGTAAGGCTTCACAGATGTGGATTGGGTAGGTAGTCCATCAGACCGGAAGAGCACTTCTGGAGGAATCTTCAACCTTGGTTCAGCTACAGTTTCTTGGTATAGAAGGAAACAGAGATCAATTGCACTTAGCTCAGCAGAGGCTGAATACATGGCTGCCAGTCAGGCAGCATGTGAGGCCATTTAGATGCGGAAGATTCTAGTGGGAATGTTTGGTCAGATGATGGATCCTACGGTGATATACTGTGATAATCAGAGTTGCATAAAACTCTCTCAGAATCCAGTGTTTCATGACAGGTCCAAGCATATAGATATCCGTTACGATCATCTACGAGACTGTGTGGTCAAGAGGATCATGATGTTGCAGTATGTTTCGACCAAGGAGCAGGATGCAGATATTTTGACTAAGGCATTGTCAAAATGCAAGTTCAAGTTCCACAGAGACAGGATCAGGGTTAATGATAATCCCTTTCTTGTTGAGAGGGAGTGTTGAGATTTGCAACAAGAAATGCTAAAAATAACACTGCTATAAATAGTCAGGGTATAAATAGCACTTCAACCATTGGAGATCTTAGCAACAATGGGTGAAAAGTGAAAGTGCTAAAAATAGCTTTTCTAAAAATAGCATTTCAGGATCCCTTCTTATTTTAGTCAATCCCTAGACTAAACATAGGAAGTAAAATTCGAATTTGATATTAACAACAGTTTGGAAATTAAATAATTAATTCATATTGAGTTAATTAGTTAAAGAAAATCAAACTTGAAGTCTATGTGAGGACATGCAACAGTTTCTCCTTTGATTGAGGAATTTAACCTTCAGTTAAAGAGATAAGGATGAGTTGTAATATTGAGTTGTAATTAGTTGACTTAGTTTAACTTAGTCAAATCCAATTAGATTAATTTAACAGTTTGTTAAATTAATGAGAGTTCAATTAGTTAATGCTTGCATGCATGTAACTATAGTAATTCAGATAACTGAATATTCAATCATCGATAACTCATGCATGTCAATTCAGTCAGAGCCCAGTTGAGATCAGATGGAGGGACAGTGTACTATTAGTTGCTAGGATATTCCTTGGTGAATATTCCTTGCATGCAGAAGGAATATTATTCCTTATAGATTGCGCAGTTGGACCTGAGGTTACAATGAGTGTGATGAGGCCAATTCACACATGTGATCTCATTGGACCCCTATCAAAACTGCGCAAGGAAATAGGAGGCTTGGAGGGGTTGAGGAAGATATATTCCATGTCTATTGAGTCTGTGAGCTGGATTGTTTGATTGTAGAGAGAGCAGGATAGCTTGAGAGCTAATTCTTTTTGTAACTTGAACAAGATTTCCACTTGTATGATAATACAGAGTTGAGGTTTTAGGCTGGTGCTTTCCCCAATGATATATCTTCTGTGTTATGGTTGATTACTTCTCATTCTTAGTTATATCTTTTCATGCTTGATGTTGCTCATGTTCGATTAAGCTTCCACTAAATTGTTTGTAGAAGTAGATCAAGTGTTTTGCTTTAGTACATTGCATTACTAGGTGATCTATAGTGGGAATTTCTACACTCCAATGGCTAGGTCACTTTATTGATCTCAACAACAAAAAGAGTACAATACAAATCTTTGACTCATAGAGTAAACCTCCTTATAGAGTGGAACTTGTTTCTCTACAAAGAAACATTCCCCTTCAGATAACTCTCCCTCACAATGTGACTTCCTTTAGCAAATAAATGATAGAAACAAAATAAAAAGGACTCTCACACTGAATGTGGCAACAAGTCCTTATACTCATTCTGAGATAATAATAAAAAAGGAAGCACAAAAACCACTGTGTCATAATGAAGTGTTGAAATTACCTTTTCTCAACAACATACTGAGAATACATTGAAAATAGTTTCTCTAGTGAAGAAATAGCTACTGCAGATTCGTCTGGAAGGTTGGAAAACCCTTGTCTAGGCTCTTTCCATGCTAAAAAAGGTCTCCATATGGCCTCAAAACAATCTCTATCTGCAACACAAAAGGACTTGGCTCTCCAAGAGGTCCAACATATAGTGATAAAATCACAAAAATGATGTTTCCAATGTGTTCAGAACACCGAGAATCCCCTATGTAGGCTCTTCTTGGGCTCAAAAACACTGAAAAATGACCAAGTTAGGCCTCGTGAAACATTTCTCTGCTATTTGTCTTACAAAATGGAATAACTTGTTAATTGAGCAATGAATCGTGCCTTTTGGCTGACCGTCAAGTGATAAATTTGCTCGAGATCAATGTTTCTTCCATCGAAAATGGTGTAATTTTTTTCCTCTTTAAAATGACCACTTGCACCCAAAAAATCGCCCTACAAACATGGCCATATGGGGGGTCATGTGGCCAAGGCTAGGCACCACAAATCAACACCCCAGCTCCTATCCCTCCGCTCAATTAGCCAGTGGTTATGAGTAGTTGTATGTGACCGATGGTAGGGCTTAACCACTTGCCCCTCTCGTCATAACTCTTGGGTGTGGTCATATCCATTTCCAAGAGGACCAGTGGTCAAGGCCCATCTGCCCACCCCTTTCGTCATACCTTGTGTTGTGGTCACATATGGAACGATGGAACCGAGGGTCAAGGCCTAATACCCAACCACTCCACTTTTGCCTCCTACCATTCTTCTATGGGTTATGTGGTAATGTATACAACCAGAGGCTAGGGCTAGTCGGGTGGGTCTGTCAGCTTGTTCCCTCCCTCCAACATGCCGATGAGTTGTATTCAAATATAATTGGTGTACACCATATATTAAGAACCAAAGGCATGACATAATGGTAAAACATTGGACCTTTTTGGGGGAGGTCAAGGGGTCAAACCCTGTCAAGGAGTTTTTTCCCTTATAAATTTTTGGCATGAAAACTGAGGGCCGTGTGGTGCCCTCCCATTGGGCCATGTGGCACCTTATCATTGGCCCACGTCAAACCAAAAAAACAATAAAATTTTGACACTTCAACCTGTATGGTCTTGCCACTTGTCGAGTCCAGATTGGTTCACATGTCTATTATACATCCCATTTAGGATGACGTCATTATACGGCCTGCCAAGTCAGCATCCCAGTCAACCTTGCAAGTTGACTTTTTAGTTGTTTTCCAAAAACATCAAAACATGATAACGTTTGCATGCGGTATCGGATTGAGGCGGTTCAAATGTCATTGAAATTAAAATGATGAGATCTACTATTTAGAACCGATTTCGAGTGATTCTGAGCACTTCTGATTTTTGAGCATATTTTGATCCCTAATCATACCTCCCCATTGGGAAGCTTTTGGACATCCAAAAGCTTGTTTTTACTCAGCAAGTAAGTGAGAATACAACTTCCTCACTTTCCTATTCTCAATCCATTTTTCTTTACTTTGATTGGTGCCTTTGAGCCCCACTCGAAGATAATCCACATTACCTCTACATGAAGTCTTGATTTTCCTATCAAGAATTGAGTCTTCCGGCAACTCATCTAAATATCCAAGAGCAAAATCTTGAATAGATGGAATTTGAACATTCTCTTCATGATCAACAATCATTGGAGACTCATGCAATCTTCACCTTGAAGTATTTCCTTGCTGATATATAACCTAACTTGATCATCCACTTGGAAATCATGATCAACTTGATGCTTGCCATGCCTTACTTTGTACTTGGCTTTGCTTTCCTCAAGCTTCTCTTGTACTCCTTGATGCATTAACTACATTTATTCAATGAAATGCTTGGTTTTTTCCACATCACCATGACCATCTACTACAAAATATTTACCAAAGACAAAATACAAAGGAGACTTTGGAAAAATAACCCAAACAAGCTTCAAATGGAAATATTTGTGTAGATGAATACTTGACACGATTGTGGCATGCTGAATGTAATGCGAATTCTCATCCCAAAGTTGAGGATACTTACCACAATATCCCTGAATGAGGTGCATCTTTTTACAGTATGTAATAAGTCCGATGCTCAAATTCCCATACAAATGACTCATCAACAAGCCAAAATAACATCAAATGCCAAAGAAAATATTGTTGCATATAAGTGATTTTTTCACAACATCACTTTTACAAGATACCTAGCTGTGGGGTTATGAAACATGTGAAATACAAAAGAAATGCAGTATTTAACTAGAAAAATAGTCCAACCATTTCTTACCCAACTAGGCTAGGGAGTTTTCTTCCTACATTTCACTTTCTTTTGGATATGCTTTAGGGATGGTTATGGTGTGCCTCGCACGTTATTTTTCCTTCTCTTTCTGGGGTGATTTCAAGACCTGTTTTTCCTTCTTTGGATGCATATGTGGATGCAATTTCCAACATTTCTCAATCCAATGCCCACTTATATTACAATGGGTACAAAATTTTTTGTGAGAATTTCTTGGTAAAAATGTCTTTGAATTTGGAAGAGGATTTTCCTTCTTGGTCTCACCTCTAATCGACATATTCATTTTCTTGACTAATGATTTCCTTTTTTGGCACTTGGCTACGCAATGGTTAGATGCATGACAAAAAGTGCAAGGAAACACATTCCACAAAATTTTATTCAAATCATCATGTTGTTTATAGTAATAGAAAGCCTTTGAATAATCAGGATGTTTATACCTTTCATGATTTTCCTTGGGATTATGATTATGGCGAGGAGAACTTGATTGATGAGGAGGACTTGACTTAGTTCTTCCTTTAAAGCGCTCATATCTCTTTGGAGCTATTTTTCCATCAACATCATCATCATGACGTGACTCTCTTTCAACCTGCAAGGGTTCTTGCTTCACAGCTTTCACACTTGAATAATTCCTTGATTTTGCAATTTTGGAGCATTCTTCAACTTCTTCTTGAACATAGTCTAATACTTCATGCTCAGGTTGTGTTCTCACCTCAATAGGATTACCAATTCCATGACTATGAATTCCAAGACCCTTACCATTGTACCACATTTTGGTTAACCATTTTATGCCAATACCCTTGGTATGTTTCTTCAATGATGCAAAAGAAGCATGATCATTGTTAAGAGAATGAATTGAACAAGAAGTATCTTTTACCCTCCTTTTCTAATTAAGACTCTTAGTCCTCTTCCTAGAGCTTAGCCATCTCCTCTTCCTTCTCTTTCATAGACAAAGTGGTAGATGAGGATTCAAGAAAACCACTCTTGTGATTTACATATAAGCAATGTTCTTCATTTGAAAAAGGGTAAAAACATCAGTCATCCCATGACCACAAACTTTTTGATCCTTGGAGGAAGCTTCGGTAGCTTAACGTTCCCCAGTTTTCTCTTTAATGACATTCTACAACATCATGCGCAACATCTTCTTTTCATCCTTTCTTGCTTCGAGCAATCTTCTCATTTCCATGTTCTCCACTTGGAGAGAGGAATATATCTCTTCTAGTTCTAGGAGTCTTGTATAGTGCAAAATTTCACCCATACTTGCAATCTGGATAGAACTTGCTCTAATACCACGTGATCTGAAAATGAAAATTGATTGTCCTTTGACACTTTTCAAGATAGATTTAGGTCTTTAAATATTAACTTAGATTGTGACTTTTCCAAATGTGAATAGTTAAGTTTTCAATGGACTTAAAGATGAAACAAAATCATATGCAATCCCACATGGTAAAAATGAACAACCTTGTGATAACAAAGTTCATCCCTCTTGGGCTATGTCTCTGGGCCTTGCTCCAATGGCTAGGCTGCTTTATTAATTTCAACAACAAAAAGAGTACAATACAAATCTTTGAATCATAGAGTAAACCTTCTAGAGTGGAACTTGTTTCTCCTACAAAGAAACATTCTCCTTCAGAGAACTCTCACTCACAATTTGACTCCCTTTAGCAAAGAAATGATAGCAAAAAAATAAAAAAGACTCTCACACTTAATGTGGAAACAAGTCCTTGTACTCATTATGAGACCAAAAAGCACAAAAGTAATTGCTTCGTAATTAAGTGTTTAAATGGTCTTTTCTCACCAACACATTGAGACTAGATTGAAAATGGCTACTCTAATGAAGAAATAGCTACTGCAAATGTGTCTGGAAGGTTGGAAATCCCATGTCTAGGCTCCTTCCATGCTAAAAAAGGTCTCCATATGGCCTTAAAACAATCTTTGTCTGCAACACAAAAGGACTTGGCTCTGCAAAAAGTCTAGCGTAAAATGCTCAAATCACAAAATTGATTCTTCCAT
>APFE031556531.1:0-34713 GCA_000404065.3 Pinus taeda
ATGAGTTTTTTAAGATAAAGATTGCACCTTTTGACTTTTACAGGGGTACGCACCCTCCCCTTTACATACAGAGCATATAAGTACGCAGATACTCTTAACAAAAGGTGCAGGCCCACAGGCAAAAGTAAGAGAAAGTGCGGAACCAGAGTTACATTGCTTTTTTGATGTCTTTCTCTCTTTTCTCAAGCTTGTTTTGAAGAGCTGAGGTTTAAGACTTGCTTAGGAAGCTGGTATAGGTAATGATAGGCCTACACCGACTGCAAATAATCAAGGTGACGATATTTTTGTGTAACACCAACATATACGTGACTGTATCCATAGAAATCGGCGTATGTATGTGGATATGCTTACAACCACTTTTCTCTGAATGAAATAGGTTTCAACAGCAAGATGATGCATCAACTATTCCCAATTTCTGTCTGAGGTATTCAAATGTCTCTCTGGGCAATAGTTTGGTGAATATATCAGCAACGTGTTCCCTGGAGGGAACATACTCCAATTTAACCTTTTGTTCAAGCACATGTTCCCGGATAGAATTATATTTGATAGGTATGTGCTTGGTCTTGGAATGCATGACTGGATTGTTTGAAATATTGATTGCACTTGTATTATCACATAGAATGGAGATGGGTGGAGTACATGTGGTTTGAATGTCTTGCAATGTTTGCATCATCCAAAGGAGTTGTGTGCAGCAAGATGCAGTAGCCACATATTCTGCTTCAGCTGTAGATAATGCAATTGAACTTTGTTTCTTACTGAACCAAGACACTAATATGGAACCCATAAATAATGGACCACCACTAGTGCTTTTTCCGTCATCCACACTTCTTGCCCAATCTGCATCTGTATATGCATGAAGTATAAGATCTATATCTCTAGGATACCATAAACCAAAGTTTTGTGTTCCTTGAAGATATTTGAAAATCCTTTTGACTGCCTGAAGGTGTGCTTCCTTTGGATTTTCTTGGAATCTTCCAACTATTCCCACTACATGCATGATGTCTGGTCGGGTACCTATTAGATAGAATAGACTACCAATCATGGATCTGTAGGTTGGTTGATGTACTGCTGCTGATTCATCATTTGCGCTGAGGCAACATCCTGTTACCATAGGGGTACATACTGGTTTAGAATCTTCCATGCCATATTTCTTCAAGATCTACTTGAGGTACTTGGTTTGTGATAGAAAAATACCATCTTTATTTTGTTTAACTTGTAAACCAAGAAAATATGTGAGCTCACCAAGTAGGGACATTTCAAATTCTTTCTGCATTACCAAAGCAAAGTTTTGACCCATGGTTTCTTCATTACTACCAAAAATGATATCATCAACATACATAACAAGTATTAGCAATTTATCATTGTCAATTTTTATATATAGATTGCTATCAGCTGATCCTTTTGAAAAATCTTGTTGATGGAGGTATTTGTCAAGACGGTAATACCAGGCCCTTGGATCTTGTTTTAGACCATAGAGAGCCTTTCTAAGTCTACATACAAGTTTTGGATCATTTCCAAGGATGAACCCAACTGGTTGCTCAATATATACTTCTTCTTCTAAATCTCCATTAAGAAAGGCAGATTTTACATCCATTTGGTATACTTTGAAGTTCTGAAAGCTAGAAAGAGCAAGAAACATTCTTATGGCTTCAAGTCTAGCAACTGGTGCAAAATTTTCTTCAAAGTCTATACCTTCTTGTTGAGCATATCCTTTACAAACAAGTCTAGCCTTGTTTCTAATGACTTCTCCATTTTCATTTACCTTGTTTTTGAATATCCATTTGGTTCCTATGATATTCTTGTCATAAGGTCTAGGAACTAATTCCCAAGTATTATTCTTTTCAATTTGCTCAAGTTCTTCATTCATAGCCTTGGCCCAACATTCATCTTTTCATGCTTCATTTACATTTTGAGGTTCAATAGAGGAAAGAAATGCTAGATAGCTTGAAGCTTTTGTAATAGTTCTTATTGTCTGCATACCTGCCTCTTTCTGTCCCAAAATTTGAGTCTCTGGATGATTTTTCTGAACATATCTGGATGGATTCTTTTCTTTTGTCATTATTTTCTCTTCTGGTGCTTCATTAGTTTCTTCTTCTTCAGCATTAGTGTGATTTGATGTGGAAGGATAATCCTCATCTTCTTCCCACTCTTCAGTTTTTACTTGCTTTGGTTTTTCGCCTGCTTCATCAACCACAACTTCAGTACTTTCAATAATTTTCCCTAGTCTTTTATTATAACACTTGTATCCTTTACTTCGGGAAGAGTAACCAAGGAGAATGCCTTCATCTGCTCTAGGTTCAAAATTACCATGTTTTTCATTAGTCCTTTTGATGTAACATTTGCTTTCAAAAACTTTGAAGTATTTTACAGTAGGAGTCTTACCATACCAAAATTCATGTGGAGTTTGAGTGTTGTTTACCCGAACATTTGTTTTGTTGACAATAGTGACGACAACAAATGCAGCTTCACCCCAGAAGGTTGCAGGAGTTCCAGACTCATCTAGCATGGCACGAGCCATTTGTTGAACAAATATTTTCATCCTTTTTACCACTTCATTTTGATGAGGAGTCCTCGCAATGGAAAATTCTCTTCTTATTCCATGTTCTTCACAAAAGTCGAAGAATTCATCTGAGGTAAATTCCCCTCCTCAATCAGATCTGAGGCATTTGATTTTGCGATCTGATTCATTTTCAACCAAAGCTTTGAAGGCTTTGAACTTTTCAAATGCTTCATCTTTGTGCTTTAGAAGTCCTATCCAACACATTCTAGAAAAAGTGTCAATGAACAATATAAAGTATTCTTCTCCACGAGGTGACTTTTTCCTTGAAGGACCACATAAATGAGTATGAAAAAGTTCAAGTGGCTTGCTAGCTGATCCTTCCTTTTCTGGGAAATATGCTCTGGTTTTCTTACCAAATTGACATGAGTTGCATATTGTATTTTCTGGAATTTTGATGTCAGGAAGATCACGAACAGCCTGGAATTTGCATGCTTTCCTTATTTGAGGGAAGCTTAGATGCCCCAAACTTTTGTGTCATAGCTAGTGTGCATCATTTTTGCTTAGATAGCACTGTTGTTGTCCTCCCTTGAGTATGTATAAATTATTTGGAGTTCTTATGCCTTTGATCACTGTTTCTCTTGTATCAAGCTCACGAACAACACATCCATTTGATCAAAATACTACTTCATTTCCTTGATCACACATTTGATTGACACTCAATAGGTTATGCTTAAGACCATAAACATACATAACATTCCCAGATTTAACCTTTTCTTTTAAGAGAACAAAACCTTTACCTTTTATGACAGCAGGAGTGTCATTTCCAAATGAGACCTTCTTTTCTTTTTCTAAGGCACTATATGACTGAAGTTTTTCTTTATCACCTATCATGTGTTTCGAGCATCCACTGCCAATATACCACTAATTTTCTTGTCCTTCCACATACAAGGCTATACCACATCTTTCTGTTTGTGGTTCTTTCTTTCTCCATGTTTTGGAACCCAATGAAGTTTGCTCCTTCTGAAATGTTTGCCAAAACTTACTCCTGCATTCAGAATCTACATGACCAAAGTTGTTACAGATAGAGCATTTTATTTCATTTTCAAGAGGAGAAAAGTTATTGTAGGTCCTTTTCATGATCCCAATTACATTCCTTTGATTTCGTGCTTCTCTAGTCATGATGGTCTTGTAAGCAACACATTGAGCATCTTTGTGTCCAAAGTTATGCCATGAAAAACATTGGCCATTAAAGTAGTTCCTGCGATTATTGAATCTATTGTCCTGAAGATTCATTCTTGAAACAGATTGAGTATGATTTACCTGGGGTTTGTTGTAGCTTTTGTTCATCCTTGAAGTATATTGAACCCGATTTACTTGGTGATCTATTTTATGCCTTCGCTAAAGATTGTCAAACTGTTCACTTCTCCTTGGTGCATCAAGATAGATTTTGGAGGTTGATGGCTTCTATGTTTGAGATGCTTCTTCAGTATATCCAAGACCTGTCTTTATTAGAGGAGAATGCTGCACTTTGATAATTTCATCTAAAGTTTCTAATCCTTTAGAAAATCTGAGATTGAGAGCTTTTGTTTTCTCAATATCTTTTCTTAGACCCACAAATTCACATTCTAATTTTTCATTGTGTTTTCCCTTTTCAGCAAGTTGGAATGTCAGAGTATCTATAATCATATTCTTTTCTTCTAAACAAATTCTAAGTTTAGAAATTTCTTCATAAAGACCATCTTCATCTAAAGCATCCATGAAATCATCATCTTCAAAAGCTATCAGAAGTCTATAATCATTACTATTTTCATCTTCATCACTATTTGATAAACCATCACTATCTTCATGTGTATAGTAGCTCTTCTTATTTACATTTTGTTTTCTATTCCATTTTGTTGATTCCTTACCTTTATCAAGCTTATCTTTGTGAGGACATTTCACAAGAAAAACATTTGAAAGGTAGTTTACCTCTGAATCTTCCAGAACCCCATTGAAGGTTTTTGACAAAGTTTGATTCTTCCTCTCCTTCTGAATTATGTCCTAATTCGTTGAGTTCTCCTCTTCCTGAAGCTTTGAATGTGGGTTCTCTCATATATGATGGACCCCCTTCTCTCATTTCAAATGAAGTTAGGATTCTGTGTAGCTGTGAAATAGTAATACTCTGAAGATCCTACTTTTCTTCTATGGCAGAAACTTTTGATTCAAACTTAGAAGACAAAGATCTTAAAACCTTTTCAACTAAAGTAAATTCTTTTATCTCTTCACCCAAGTTTTTCATGCAATTAACAATCTCATCTATATGTAAGAAGTAATTAGCTATACTTTCATCATTGTGCATTCTAAGAGTTTCATATTGAATTCTGAGATATTGTAGTTTTGCATGTTTTACCTGATCATCTCCTTCATAGCTTAGAATGATCTTGTCCCATATTTCTTTGGCGGTTTTGAGCTGCATAACCTTGACAAATTCTGATTGTGGCAGACTCCCCAATAAAGTATTGACAACCTTGGAATTTGTTTCATACTGCTTTTTATTTGCTATATCTATAGAAATTGCTAATGGAAATGTGTATCCTCCTTCCACGATTTCCCAAACAGCTATTCCAAGAGATTGAAGATAGGCTATGGTTCTTACCTTCCAATAGACGAAGTTGCTCCCATCAAAGATTGGTGGCCTAATGGATGCCTCTCTTTCGTGGTTACTTAGGATGATAGATCTTCCTTTAAGCGATCAAGCTTCTTCTGAAGGACCTGCTCTGATACCAATAGTTGGAAATAATACTGGGGGGGGGGGGGGGGTGAATCAGTATTAGCAAGTAAATAATATTTCTTTTCACAATCAGATTTGTATACGCTACTTCATTTAATGAAACTTGTGTATATACGCCACTGTAATTAAGGAAACTAGCGTATATCCTGCAGACTTATAATTTAGTTAATTCATCAGATGTTGATCTTTAATCTGTGCATCAGAACCATATAACATTAACCAGGTATAGTGAAAACAGAGCAGACAATCACACGCACAAGAACACAAGATATAAGGTGGAAACCCAATGTGGGTGAAAACCACCTACTGCAATTTGTCTCTATCTTCTTTTAATAAGAAACTTCTTTTTACAATATTTCTGTACTGGTGCAGTCTTATACTAGTACGAAGGCTTCTACCTGGAGAAGGCTACAACCTTCTCTCGTTCTCCAGCTTCTCCTCGAAGGGAGATACAACCCCCCTAGCTCTTGTACTAGTTGATGTACTAGTACATAGGTGCTAACCTACAGAAAGCTGCAACCTTCTATTTTCTTCCAAGGACCATGTTTCATAAATGTTCAGACTGGATCCATCAATAACATCAAGCATCAAAATATATCTGCATCAATCAATCTCCTTTGCACCAACCAAAACAGAATCAAATCATCACTTCTATGAATGCTATGATCAGAATATAGTAACAGTGACCAGAACCCAAGACAGAACCCAGAACACTGCAACAACAAACAATAGTAGCTAAAACATATTTTATGAGGTGTATGCTACTTCAATGTGTCGAACCTGCATGCATTACACTTTTCTCAAGACAAACCTGCGTATACGCTGTTTTAAAATGCCGAACCAGCATGTATACATGCCCTTGCTGTAATGAACCTGCATATAGATCTGTAAAAGATGATTTAACCTTTACAACTATTTAGACATCAGTTATACCTAGATCATCAGATTTACAAATTATGACATGCAGTAATTATTCAGATAAAAGATAAAAACCACATAAACATACTTCTCTTCAAGCCTTAAGATCTTGACCTATCAATAGAACTTATCCTTCTTCAGGCACTTAGGTTCTTCCTTGATTCAGATCCAGCTATGCACCGTAACCCAATGACTTGTATTCTAGATCTTGCTCTTCATTAGATATTCAATTACTTGAATGCATTTGCCTAATGATGTCCTCCTCCTTTTGTAATCTTAGGCCTTACTCAATACCATGGTCCAAAAGCACTTGGAATCAATACCTTGGACCAAATACTTGGGGTCAACACCTCGGACGAACACCATGGGTCAAAATATAGTGGTCCAAATACCACAAACCAAAACCAAATTCTCCAACATGTACGTGCCTTTCCTTGTGTGAAAGTGTGTGTATATGCATACGTGCCTTTTGGTCAGCGAACCTGCATGTATACGCGGCTTAGTCAAGGGGAACCTGCGTATACCTCTTTTTCTTCATTTTCAGAGCCTGAACTATGATCTGTCATCTGAGTGAGTGGCCATCAAGGACAACACCTGTGACATAGCACCAAATCTGTGTCATAATGCCAACAACACTGAATTACCTACACATTTCCCTGAGTTTGTTTTCCATGTGGCCAATATCCTCAACTCCTTCGGACTTGGCTATCTGCATCCACCTATTTGTTCTCATTCTCTCTTTCTCCAATTCGAAAAATAGTGGAATTGCAAATTTCTATGGGATTATCTTGCCTCCCTCAAGTAGTTTGTAATAGGAGTCAATATTAGGCTGGGGGTCAGGTTCTTGTAGCTCTTATGCTTCTACTTTCACCTCTGGCTATCCTTCTATCTTTTCCTCAAGTTTTTGTGTCTCCTGTAGTTTGGACAGTGTCTCCTGTAGGACTGTTTCAGCCTCCTGTAGGTTTGGCTTAGGGTCCTATAAAATTGCCTTTCCCTTCCATGTAGAAGATCTTGGAGTCCCCCTTTCATAGGTTATGGGTGTCTTGAAAGGATATTATTTCACCTTGGTAGATGGTGAATCTTCAATGTTAATGGGAGTCTTTGATGAGGGTTGAGGTTTGCCTGTTTTAATTTTGGTTCTCTTCCTTGCCCTAAAATACATGGAGGTTTTTCTTTTCCTCTTATACTTTGGCTTGACTAGTGTACTGAGGGTAGTGAGGGCAGTTGTTGCTTCTCTTTCCCAAGTTTCAGGGGACTCTTCTCTTTTCTCTGCCCTCTCTGCCTCCTTTTCTCCCTCTTCTATCTCTTTTTCTTCTTTCTGCTCTGTCTTTTCAACTCTCTCCTCCTCTATTTCTTTTCTTTCCTCCTCCCTCTCTTGCTCTGCTATGCCACCACCGGCTTCATCTCCTCCTCTTTGTTGTTCTTCCTCCTCACTGATAGCAGGACTGACATCATATGTTAATGCCTTGATGTCATCCTTAGCGGTCATATTTCTGAAAACTTCCCATGCTATAGGGAGTGTAAGGGTATGGAGGGCTTGTTCTACTAGGATTTTGATTAGGCCATGGTGAGGTAGCTACTATGAATTTCCTACTTGTACCTTGATGCTAGAGTCAATGAGGGACTGAAGGAGAAAGTAAGGGATACTGAGCTTTTGAGGTGCTGGGGTATCCATGCCATATCTCAAGTTTTGTAGGATTCTGAAATCATATCCATACACAATGTTGTGCCTCCCTTCACAAGAAATGTATTTGATCACTTGGTAGCTAACATCATCAGAAAAGATATGGTATACCAGCCCTCCTAATTCTATTTTTGTCTTCAACAGGGGTTTCATTATCTTGGAAAAATTTCCTCTTGGCAGCTTGGCGAATTGGTTTCTCATCTTTACTCCAAGGCAGCCCAAGAGGAAGGGTAGTGACCCTACTGATGAATTCAGGGGTTATTTTAATGGAGAGGCCCCTAATGGTTACAATAGCATGAGTTCTTTTGTGAGGGAATAGAGAGAGAGCAAATTCATGGGCAATTTCATCATCAAACCCTCTAAACTTCTCAAAGAAATTCATCCTGTTTGCCCTTGTAAATATGTCCACCACTTGAGGATGTGCATGGAGCCTAGTGGAGTTAGTGGGCTATTTTCTCATAAACCTCCTTGTCATACTACCTATTCCTCCTTTGAAAAACCAAATATGGAGGTGGAGACAAAGAATTTTGAGTGAAATAGAAAAACAGAGGGGACTGTGTTTTTTTTTTTAAACAACAAATTTTTCTAATGTATTTCTACCCTCTCAAAGACTCATTTTGTCTTCAATTTGAGACCAGTTCTTTCACATTTTAATATTCAACAGAGGGTATTCATGAGCTCTACCTCTTCAGACTAGAATTCATGCCAAAAATCACAGTTTCTCCCTTCAAAATGACTCACTACCCCTCCTGTAGAAGCCCGTTGTCCCTCCTGTAGATTTCCTATAGATGCTCCTGTAGAAAATGCCGAGAGAAAGAATATGGAGGAAATCGATGGAGGATGGTGGTTATGAGGTTGTGGGGGTAGAAGAAGACTACTGTGTGGCTGAGTTATGAGGAGGAAGTGAAGAAAAGGTGGTGAAATGCGCAGGGAGGAGTGTTCATTACCCTTTATGGCGGTTTTTGGCTATGAGTGTTGAGCTAGCAAGGTGTACATTGCCAGATTAGGACCATTGGTCCCCACTTGCTTGGTCATCATGAAATCTCCTTGTAATCATCCCTCATTATTGCATCGAAGTTAACTCTTCCTCCCACTACCTATCCTTGGCATCCTTTGCTTGAGTTGACTATGAGCACGTGTGGGTGATATCTTAGTCGAGTGGAGTCAACTAAATGAAGGTGGCCAAGTTAACTGGCCACCTTTTCCTCCTTCAATTTCAACCATCTCATTGCCTTCATATGATTCCTAATCACACAGATGTAGATAGATGATTGGCTTAGTTACTTACCTGTAATCCGAGTGTATTTGTTGCCATCGACTGTGAGGTGTTGTGGCTTCCTCTGTTGCATGCCTTCATTTTCCTTCATGCATGTTGTCTCTACATGTTGATGTGTTGTTGTGTTTTTTTGCAGGTTATTCTTTTGCTAGAGATGGGCTACATGTGCCGTTTCAACCTTCAGATGTGCTGTTCCTTGCTGCTGGTGCTAGACTTCTATGGGATCAGCTGCTACAGTGATTCCTACAGGAGCCCTTATAGCTGCTTCTCCCCTTGAAACTTTAGCTATTCCCTGTGCTTAGTGCTAGAAAATGATGCCAGAGGTGGAGATGAATGATGGAGGGATAGTAGGTAAGCTTTAGGTAAGGTTAATGGTGCCTTTTCATCCTTTTACTTTTTGTTTTTTTTTTTCTTCAAAACTGAAAAACTGTTTTTCTGTGTTTTTTCTTTGAGAAGAAAAAAAAATAATGATGATTGGAGTGTGATGCGGGCTTGGAAATGATCGTAAGGAGGTTTGAAGATGGTGAGAGGGATTATAGGTTCCTCATGAAGTTTTTCTTGTCCCTCAAACTGCCTTCTAGAGACTCCTTTGGCTCTCTGTAATTCCTACAGGAGCCTCCTATAGAAAACACAGTTTTGGAAGAAGAGGTACACTCAGGTGAAAGAGATGTCAAAAATGATGGAGGAAGGTGTGGAGAAGATGAGATGGATGTTGGTATGAATGTCAAGGTCCCCTTGGCACCTTCTTCTGCTCCGTGTAGTCCTCCTGCAAACCTGCAATACAATAAAAATTCATTTTTTCTTTCTCTTTTTTTTTTTTGAAAACAACTAGGGCACCTCAAAGAGGTTTTCACCTTAATTTCCTGCCATGGGTGCCTCCAAGGGAGGTTTTCATCCAGGGATCTTATTCTTTTCCTTTTTTTCTTTTTAAATCACTAGTCTGCCTCAGAAGAAGTTTTCAACCCAATGATGGGACTCAAGCGCCTCATGGAGGTTTTCACTTGAGTCCTTATTTTTTCTCTTTTTTTTTCTTCAGTGAGTGGGTGAAGTGGAAGCTAAGACATTCTCCACTACCATCAATATTTTTATTGAAATATTCAATAAACTCTCACTTGGAGAGGGGTTTCTTGTATACTTTCAACCCATGTCCATTGACAAGCATGGGGATGGCTTCATCATCAATGGTCCTGATCAGAATTGAACCATTGTCATTGCACTTCTCCACAGTGTAGGGTCCTAGCCATCTTGTCCCGAGCTTGCCTTTGAAATCCTTGTATCTGGAATCATAGAGTAATGCCCAATTTCCCTCTTGGAATTGCTTCTCCCTGATATTTCTGTCATGCCATATCTTTCTTTGAAGCTGAACAACCTCTATATGGAGAAGGGCTTGTAATCTGTATTCATCTAATCCATTGAGCTAAAGTAATCTCTCCTTTTGTGCATGGCTAAGCTCTAGGTCCAGCTGAGCTGTCATCCTTAGGTTATTGAATTCAAACTCTATTGACAACAAATCCTTCTTCCCATAGACCAGTTCATACGGTGTGAACCTGGTGGTGGTCTTGCATGTTGTGTTGTTTGCTGCTCACTACCTTGGTTAGGATCCCTTCCAATGCTCTGTTAGTGACCTCCACTTGCCCATTGGCTTGTGGATGGTAAGGGGTGGAAGTCTTGTGGTTGATCTTATGATGTGTGAGCAGGTCTTCAATCAGGTTGGAAGTGAACTGACTGCATTGGTCTATGACCAACTCTCTCAGATACCCGAACTTGTAGAATATGTTTTCCCTCAAAAACTTAGCTACTCTTTCCTCTGTCACTGTGTTGATTGCTTTTGTCTCTGCCCACTTTGTCAGGGAGTTGGTGCACACAATGATGTACTGCTTTTGCTTTGAAGGGGGGTTGATAGGCCCCACAAAGTCCATGTGCCACTTCTCAAATGGCTCAAAGGTCACTTGAGGTTGCATGGGCATTTCATCCTTTGGAGTGGGTTTCCCCATCCTCTAACACCGATCACACCGGCTCGTATATCTCCTCACATCCTGATGAAGAGTGGGCCAGTAGTAGACTGCTTGCAATACCTTGAAGGTAGTTCTTTCTGCTACAAAATGACCTCCACAAGGCCCATCATGACAGGTCAGGAGGATGTCAAAGACTTCCTCCTCCCTGACACATCTTCTCAAGATCTAATCTGGGCCAAGTTTGAAGACATTGCCTCCAATCCAGGTGAAAGGGGTGCTTTTCCTTACTATCTTGCTCTTCTCTTTTGAGGACAAGTATGGTGAGAACTGTGTTGAAACCATGTAGTTTGCTATATCATCAAACCATGGAGAGAGTACTGATATAGAAAATAGGTGTTTATCTAGAATTTGGTCATCCACCATTCCTTCTTCACCTGCACGAAAATTTACTCTAGACAAAAAGTAAGTAACAACATTCTTTTTACCAAGCTTATCAATAATGGTCAGATCAAACTGTTGCAGTAAAAGCAACCATCTAATAATGCGAGCATTCACATTTGGTTTTTTCATTAAATATCTAATTGTAGCATGATCAGTGTGCACAAAGGTTTGATAGCCTATGATATAACGACAACTAGGAATTCCTTCTCGGTCACTTTATAGTTTAACTCTACCTTTGAAATTTTTTTTCTTATAAAGTATATGGCATAAGGTAACTTTTCATCAATTTGTCCTAAGGCTGCTCCTATTGCTTTTTTCGAGGCATCTGTGTGAATGTAAAAGGGTAGGGCCTAGTTTGGGCTTCTGAGAATTGGGGTAGTCACTAGCTTTCTCTTCAAGGTATCTAGTGCTTCTTAATAGTTATCCAACCATATGAACTCAAAATCTTCGCCTAGGAGGCCAAACAAAGGAGAGGTTATCTTGCTGAAGTCTTTAATGAATCTCCTGTAATATCCAGTGAAGCCTAGGAAGCTTCTGACATCTCTCACCTTTTCAGGAGGTGGGACCCTTTAGATGATGGCAATTTTGTTGGGGTCCACCTACAGTCCTTGTTGATATATTGCATGACCTAGCATGGTATCTTCAGTCATCAAAGATTCACATTTTTCCAGACTGAGGGACAGGTTCATCTCAATACACTTATCTAAAAAATTTCCTAGGTTAGATAAATCTTCCTGAAAGTTAGAGCCATAAGGAGTAAAATCATCCATGTATATTTCTACTGCATCATGAACCAGTTCAGAAAATATTCTCAATACCACTCTTTGAAAAGTGGCTAGAGCATTGTACAAACCAAAAGGAAGGACCTGGTATGCAAAGGTACCCCAAGAACAAGTGAAAGTGGCCTTATCTTAGTCTTCCGAGCTGATTTGAATCTGATTGTACCTGCTAAACCCATCTAGGAAGGAGAAAAACTTTTTCCCTGCCAGATCGTCTAACACTTGATCTATGAAAGGTAAAGGAAAATGGTCCTTTTTAGTGGCTTTGTTAAATTCCTATAGTCAACACAGATTCTTCACTTACCATTTTTCTTTGGCACTAGCACCAAAGGAGAGACCCATTCACTGTCAGAAATGGGATAGATGAATCCTGCATCAAGCAATTTCTGCAGTTCTTCCTTAACAATATCTTTAAGTGTTGGGTTAATCCTTCTTTGAGGCTACCAGACTGGCTTGCAATCTTGCTTGATGTATATATTATGATTACATACTGAAGGGTGCACTCTCTTCATCTCGTTATAACTCTAGGCGAATGCATCTAGATGTTTTCTTAGTATGTTGCATAACTCCTCCTCCTCGGAAGTAGATAGGGATGGATTGATTTTCTATGTACTTTCTGGGTCAAACTATATATTTTTAAAATAGAGAGGAGTAGGGTCGGCCACATAGAGATCAGTTGGGGGTTGTTTTGAGTTTCTCTTACTATTTCTTCTAATGGTGATACACTGGGAGGTGGATTCTGAATCAAATTTTCAATCATATCATCCTCATCATGCAGTTTCCCCCATGCCAATTTCTAATGTACAAAGTGGTGTAGAGTAAACTTCATCCTCATCCTCATCCTCCAACCAGAGAGGTAGATCATGTTCTAGCAAGGGTTAGGCAGGAGGATATAGGGTTAACTGCTTGGACATGTGCTCATTCTTTATGGTCATGTTCCTAGCTAGGCAGCTAATGTAGGCATCAACTGTAGCCAACCAAGGTCTTCCCAGAATGAGAGGATACCCAGTGAGCTTTTCCTTTGGCTAGAGAACTAAGAAATCAGCAAGGTACTCCCAAGAATCAATGGAGACCATCACATCTTCCACAATCACCTCAAGGGTCACTGTGGAGCGGCCTGCTAGCTACAGCACTGTCATTCTCTTCCTCAAGGAGCCTTGGAGGTTAAGTTTGAGCATTGTGTCCTTTGTCATCACATTAGTGGTAGCTCCCAGATCAATCAAGGTATGTGGGACCATTGTGCCATTGATGTGGACATCAACTACTGGGCTTCCATGGTCTAGATATTTTGGACAGATTATTTGCCCCAACATCAGGTCAGACAGTTGTCCTATGACATTGATGCTTGGGGCATCTCTCTTTTGCCTTCCTGGATGCCTAAAGCACTTCTCTTTGATCAACCTATTGTAGATATACACATCTTTTATGGCTTGGAGAAGTGGTATCTTCACACATAAATGTTTCAACTCTCCAAGGAGTTCAATCTCTTCTGGGAGCTAGATTGTCATGGATAGTCTCTCAGGAAAGGGTGGATTTGCTTTAGGTTCACTTTCCTCTTTATCTTCCTCAACCTCCCTGGGTGGAGGCTAGCTATCTGGGAGAACTTTCCCAGATCACAAGTTAATTTCTTGAATCTCCACAACATAAGTTGGGCATGATGGTTCCCCACTATACACTTGCTGAGCCTGTCTATTGTTCGGGTTTGGATTTGGTTGGGTAGGCATTTGGGGTTGCCTTGGTGGAGCAGGAGGTAACGGTTGTGGTTGGGTAGGTGGTGGAGGCAGAAGAGTAGGAAGAGAGTTGTATTGGGGCCTTCACCCCTGATGACATGCATTCCACTGAGGTTGCGACTGAGCATAGGATTTAAATGAATGAGTGGCTCGTTGGGCATGATATTGAGATGTGAAGGACTAAGGAGGAGGCGTGGACTAGGAAGGATGAGCATGGGGGGCCCAATAAGGCATGGAGGTGACTTGGTTGGGGTTGTAGTATGCCTGAGATGCCCCTTGCATCCCCTGCTGGTATGGTCTAGGTCCATGCGGCCTCCTTTGGTTTATGTAATAGATCTATTGAGTGACTCCTTCGGCCCTTGGTATACAGCTTTAAGTCCAGGCAAGGAAGGGAAATTATCTACAGAATGATCTTCTTGACAAACTGAACAAACCTCTATAGAGTTCAATGGGAATTCATTCCTAGGATGCCTCCTGGTGCATCTAGGGAAAAAAATGGCCAAAGCCCTCTATGCTTCCTCTTGTTTTGTTTTGATATGTAAGGTATCCATTTGCATGTCAAAAGTCTACAACATCTCACTCTTGAAGTCTTCCAGCATGTTTCCAACTTCACCTTTAATGGATGAATTGGAAGAAGAGGTACTGGCCATGGGTTGACTCCCCCTGCCTTTCTTTCTGGCTACTCTAGAATTATTTCTAAAAAGACTCTATATGTCCTCATAGGATAGTTGGTAGATGTCTCCCTTGGACAGTAGATGAAGGGTTTCTAAAAGGTATTCTCGAATTCCCCTGAGCAGGAACAACTTCAGAGACTCAGGGTCAAGTGTACACCCAACCCTTTTGTAACTGAGCTAGAACCTCTCTTCATAGTCTTCAAGGGACTCATCACTTCCTATGGTCATTTAGAAGATTTCTTCTTTAGTATATTTTGACCTACAATAGTCTCAATACTTATTGTTAAAGGCCTACTCCATCTAAGCCCAAGTTGTGATGCTATTGCCAGGTAATCCCATGAACCAGTGCAATGTTGCATCCTTGAGAGTAGAAGGGAACAATTTCAACTTTTTCTTGTGTTTTGCATAGTCATAAGTTCAAGAGATCATAGCAAAGTCAAACAAGAAGGTGCCAGGATATTCTGCAGTCAGACCATGGAAGTGAGGTAGGGTTGAAGGACTTATATTCTTCATTTTGATGTCCCCACTAGTCTCCCGAATGGGGAAGGTGCCCTCTATTCTCTCTCCATTTCCTCTAGCATTTCTGTTTTCAGCCATTGGCTCTCGAGGAATGTTTTCTTCTTATTCTTCCCCTATAGGTTCTTCAAATGTGTTTGGATGTTCACCTAAGGGCTCTTCTTGATTGCAACCACTAAAGAAGAGAGAAGGTTGGCTGTGTGAAGTAGTGGGGGTGTTGGGCAAGAATTTTCCTAAGTTATCTCTACTCCTACGAGGCATGAAAGGAAATATTTTTGGTTGGTTTTTTGTTTCTTTTTCCCACACTGAAAGTACCTGCAAAAACTAAAATTGTGATTGAAAAAAACAAATTGCAACTAGCTAAAATGAACTTGTTGAATGGAAATTTGCATAATTGAAAAGGAAAGCAAGGAAATGCATAACTAAAAGAAAAGAAATGACTAGTCTACTTTTGCTGAAATAAACTAATAGCAGAATATTGTAATAGGAAATAGAAGAAAGCAGTCATCATCGAATACTCTGACACTTCCCCAGAAATGGCGCCAAAAAGTGGTGAGCGCTAGTATTGCAGCAAGAATGCTGCAACTCTTGGGCTGCCCACTTTACTTTTATCAACCCGGTAGTTCATAACAAACTTGGAAGCTTTGGTGCTATATGCACAAGTACTAGTTCTCACTGTAGGTTGTCACTTGGTCAGCAGGCGCAAGATCACTAGGAGCTCAAGAAAACTTCTATAGATTCCAGAAGAAACTCTATGTGTGATGAAAGGAAAGAAAGATTACTCTACAAATATTATTCTAAATACAGAAAGGAGAAAGACTGGAATGTAAAGCAAAACCTAGTAAACCCTAATTAACAAGCTTAACACTACTTTTGCCAAAACACTATGAAAACCATGAAAGAAATTCCATTACCTATTCAAGGAAGTAAACAACATCTAACCATGCTATTTCTGGAAGTAAATAAGCAAAAAACATATTTTTGGATTTTTATGTGAATTTAACATGCATCTAATTTATTGTGTGTGAGTGTGGCATCAAATAGGTGGTGTTAGAGGGTGGTTTTGGAGCTTTGGAGGATGTAAGATGGTGTGAATGGGTCATAGGAGGTTTTAGGTGGCCTTCTAGAGGATTTTTCCACACTTGGCCTTCAGAAGAAAGCCTACAGGAAAAACTACAGGAGGACACAGGAAAACTACAGGAGGAAAACAGGGAAACTACGGGGGCTTACAGGAGGAAGCCAAGAGCAATTTTCATTGTTTTGAGGGTGTGAGAGTGGGTGGAAAAGGTGGATGAAGGTTGGAATGAGGTGTTAGGGTGCCTAAGGTCTACCATGAATCACTAGGAGAGAGAAAGATGATTGGGTTTGCTCAAGGAGAGAAGAAGAAGTTCTATGAAAATCGCACGAAACTAGGGCAGAATTGAGATGAGGTTTGGGAGACCTATAGGGCATGGATCAGATGGAGGGTGTGATTTCTAGTAAGCTAGCCTACTTCTGGGAGAGATCTGCTGCATAGAAATTGATAGTCAAGCATGAAAATCAAGCAACCAATGAAATGAGTGCATCCTAGGAAAAACAGAGTTTTGCATTAAAATCGCCTAAACTATGATGTGTGAAAGGAAATGCTGAGAAATGTTGTAGAAAAGGAAAGCATGGAAAAGGATTATTGCAAATCAAGAAGTGAAAATGATAAAGAAGATCTAAAGCAAAGAAAAACTGGACTATCAACCTACTAGAAAGCTGTAAACACTAGAAGTCCTAGGAATGAGGAAAATCTGTGTTTTTGGGCAGCAAGAAGGTCTTTGCCTCAAATCATGGTCCCAAATGGAGGAAGAGAGGCCAAGGCACTGCTGCTAGCCTTTTGAATCTTTTCTGAGCACTATTTAACCTGCTACAAAAAGCACAAATGGAAGAAAACTACTAATTGATCAAAAGCAACCTATTCTTGACCATAAGAGAAATACATCTAACAGCAAACTAAACTAAAAAATGAAGTAAAGCATACAAATACAAGTAAAGAGAAGCTTGGCTGCTTGGATTGGGCCCTAACCCAAGAGCTTCAGCCCTCTGAGGTAACTCAGTGCTAGCTCAAAAAGGATTCCTTCTTCATTATCAAAAAATAGCAAGATTACATAAAACTGTAACCAAATAGTAAGCTCGAAATTTGAGCCAAGTTTAAATAAGCAAAAAGTCTGACCATAGTGAGGCCCTAGGGCTCTCTACTTATACATCTGAAGCTGCCAATAGCTTCCTTAAAATTAGGGAGGCTTTGCTCCCAAAACTTGAGATAACTATCAATCATCTTCCACTTGCTCGGCTGCCTTCTAGTGCATGGTTCGGCTGCTAGTACTCCGAGCTGAATGAAGGGGAATTCAAAGTGAGGAGTAATAAATGAGGGGGATTCCCTCCTATAAGTCCTCTCCTCTGTCTACTTCGAGTTATTTTTGCAATTTGACCACTGGATCCTTGACTTTGACCTTGAAATACATCAATAATATGCATTAAATACATGTTAGACCACATGGCATAATAACTAACTCAACTCACCCTACAAGCATAAATATAATCAGAAAATAATACAATAAGCTAAGACAATGGTTGATTTGAGTAGGTCAGGAGGTAAAATGAGCCCATATAATTACCCGTTTATGAGGCTCATCGGTACATGATGTAATTATGTTATGCATCCTTTTGTTATTGTTGAGATGATGTCTTATTCTTGAGATCCATGTTTGGCACTATGTTGAGGGATGCTTTTTGCTACATTATTGTGAGATTGTAATAGATTGTCATGTTGAAGGAAGACCCATTTTGAGTGAGAGTTCCTATATGGAGAACGTCTCATGGAGAGACGCGCCACTCTTGTTGAGGTTATTTGTCCTTGTTATGAAAAATAACATGCCATGTACATCATCATCATTTGCAGCATTTAATGAAGCGACCTCCACACTCTTGACACGGAGCCCGGAGATGTAACCCACACTAGGTGAACTCCATTATCAATGTGTTGTGTTATTGGTTTTTTGATCGTGATTATTTTTCCTCTTGTTTAAGTATGCACATGTGGTTCTTTTATGCTCTTTAAAATTAAATTCTAATAGCATCACTTAAGTAAAATATCTTCGTTAATTTCGGTAGCTAAAGAAATCCAGATCAAGTTTGGTATCATTGCAATCTTCTCACTAGCGTGAATTGCGAGTGTGGACAATTGAACATGCAACAATAGGGGATGACAAAGAAATGTACGAGGCCTTTCTAGTGATGTCCAAAATGGTGGACATAATGTATGAAGCTTATGAGAAGAGAATAGAGGAAGAGGAGAAAGAAAGAGAAGAGGACAATGCTCCATCTACCCCGTGATCTAAACATTCATCACCTTCATCGTGTTCTCATCATTCAAGTGAGGAGATAAACCAGATCCTTCAAGAAGAGAATGTTGAATTGAAGAGGATTCTATGAGAAGAGAAAGAGAAGAAGAAGATATTTCAGCTTCTATTGCGAGCCATGGAAGAGGCCTTGGAAGAATTGAAGCGCAACAACCAGAGCCTTCAAGCAGAGAATTCCAAATCAAGGAGGCTCCTAAAAGAAGAGAAAGATGAGAAACAAAGACTATGGTTTCAGCTATGAGCCACGGAAGATGCCTTGGAGGAGTTGAAGCTCAATGAAGGCTTAAAGAAGCCATCATCGCCTATTTCAGAATCAACAATTGAGGTAAACAGTGTTGATAATTCTTTAGTTTCATATTCACATGATGTTATTTCTGTTAGAAATGTGGAGGTACCCATTTCAAGGACTAGCATGAGACTCCTTACCAAGATGCGGTATAAAGGATGAGGACTTGGTGGTAATGGCCAAGGCATGAATCAACCATTAGAGGTTGTGCAAAAACCTCGATTCATAGGTTTGGGATACACTGAAGGAGAATGCTCAAAGGTGTCAGAAGCTTCCAAGGCATTGTTGAAACCATCGAGGAAAGAGAATTATGGGAACACATCACCATCATCCCATGACAGTGCACATTGCAGAGCAAGAGTTGAGGCAAGCTCTCATTGCCATAATTTCACCAGAGACAACCAAGAAAGTTATAACAAGTCTTAGTATTCTATAGTTCATTTTGATTACAAGCATGTTGTTAATGATGAACATAAATCATGGCATAGAAAAACATGTAGCTTTTGTGGTTTACATAACCATGTGTTTATTGAGTGATGGAAGAGAATGCCAGCACGAAAGAGGGTGAGGTGTAAAATGCATTCTACGCATCAGGGGAGGAAGCACGTTAATCAGGTATGAAGGAAGAAGACTTATTATAGTCATTGCAATAGAGGAGGTCATCAAAGAGCCACATGTTGGAGGCTCCATCCAGAGAAACGTCTTAAGGATAAAGTGCCCGTGCAGAAACCAGCCAGTGAAAATTTTCAACAAGAAAATCGCCACATTCATTGTGGTTCACATTGTTGGGTAAGAAATGGTTTTTGTAGATTGGGTAGCTTATAATGGCCTCACTTTGTAAATCATGTGTTTCACTTTAAACTGTAAAAGTGATGATGTGTTTTCCATCACTTGTTAAAGCAACAATGATGTTTTGGCCTTGTATTGATAGCTAGCTTATTGTTTCCATTTTTATGTAAACTTGACCATAAAGTATGTGTTATAAATGCATGGAAAGTATGGGATGTTTGTGTTATAATTGGTCATGTAATTAAGCTTGTAAGTTTCAAAATATTGTACTACAGGTTTGCAGAGGATGCAAGTGTGGGATCATCACTTATGGCTCCGAAGAACAAAGGTGAAGGAGAAGGAAGGGTGACCTATTAGGACACTTGTGGTGTAGATAATGTTCACGAAAATTGTAGATTATGTTCATGCTTTTGGAATACCAAAAGATCCTTAGTGGGTAGGAATGATCCAGGTGGCTCCAGACATAGTTAGAGGTCAAAGAGGGCTTATAATAGCTCAAAATTCAAAGTGGTCAAAGTGCTCTCTAACCAAGACCATATCGAAGTGCTCGTCATCCTAATTCCAACTGTGTGAATGACACTCCAATCCGAGTTCATGTGAAGAAGATAGAGATGGTCAAATTTTTGGTCAAAGTAGGCATGTGGGCCAAGTTTAATGATCCTACAATTTTACCAAGACGTGGCATATGTAATCTGGCAACTGGGCAGGAAAAATTGTTGCCTACTTGATTTTCCAAATATCCCTTAAAACCGAAAAAGTTAAAAAAGTGTAGTTGTTTAATAAAAATAAAATTATATATATTAAAATTGAGGGACAAGGTACCACCACCGCCTCGCCCGGGCCGGTTGAACTACTGTTATAACAAAAAAATAACAAAATATTAAGAGGGGTGGCAGGCAGTCAAATCTTGCCAGCCCCAAACCACCCAAACACACACACACATATATAACGAAAACCAGTGGGAGTCGAACCCATGCCCGGCAGGTCTGCTAGCCTCGCCCAACGTGGCGGTCTCACCACAACCACAAATGCGCATAATAAATTGCCTTAAATATTAACCACCAACTTTCAAACCACGCCAAAATTAACAAATGTGATAACCATCAATTTAAAATTATACTGTGGAATTTAAAGGTTAAATGAAGCACCAAGTTTGGAGGGGTAGAGATTTGAAACCCCAACCACTTGGAAATGAACATCCAACTTAGCCATTGGGCTAAAAATCCTTTGTTGGTAAATCCACCACCACAAATGTATAAAAACTCAAATTTTTATTCAACTAGGGGGTAGAACTGACGAACCAGAGGAGTAGATGGTCGAACCATAAATTGCAGTGTGGAACCCTCACACAGATGCCAAGGTGGAACTATGTTGGCACATATCTCGAGACAAAATATTTGGAGAGAATATTCTGCGATGCAAAGAGGAATCTAAAAGATTCCCTACAAGGTAAAATTTCACATTGTCATAATGCTATCAATTTTATAGTCAGTTTTATTAGAATCTTTAAAGAATCTTTACGAATCGTTAGATTCCCTTGGAGGCTGAATTTTGCCATTGTTGGAACATAGTCGAATTTATACTCATTCTTCTGATAATTTCGCAAGGATCATGATGGCTAGATCATATTTTTGGTTTAAGCAACAGATATCTAGTCACTCAGTGGAGAGGAATCTTTGAGCGAATCTTCGAGATTCTAGGAGGCCCATAATTTGATGATGTCAGAATTAGACAAGTTGATAGTCGATTTTACGCTACTTTTTGTAGGAAATTCAGTGGTGTAGTTAGTTTTAGTAGTTGAGCCTTTCATTTTTTGGGCCACCTTCAAACCTAGACCTACATGGTGCAATTTGTTGTGGGTGAAACCACCCTAGCGCTTTGGGTTGAGAACCCCAACATAACAGAGGGAAAACCACAACAAGAAATGCTCACGCAATCAACAAATATGCTTATTCTACTAAACTGTGTAGGAGTTTCCTTACCTGAATGTCCTTCATTTGAGTAGATCCCGCAGGGTGCAAACCCTCAGCTCCTCCCAATGTTCTTGAAACCTGAAAATTATCCAAATGGAACACACACAGCGGTAGAAACATAAAGCATGTTAATGATATTAACTTTAAATCATATCAATGAATGAATAATTATACATCAATATAAGATTCATAAATAGATTACAACATAATTTGACGCATAAACACATTTAATATTGGAAATAGAACAACATTCCTTTTACTGAATTTAGCTACAAGTAAAGTCAAGAAATACGACTTGAATCCTTCTTTGGCTCCAAGTAGAACCTTCCTCTGGATCCGTCCTTTCCTAACCTTCAACAATCTTCCTCCATCACCAATACAAGGATATGTCAAGTAAGATGAAGGATATCTATAACAAGGAAACAAGGGTTTCCTGAAGCTTTCGGGAGTGCAGGAGGCACAGGGTAGTATCAATATCAATATATCTTCTTCCTTAAAGCCTTCCCATGGAGGCTTATTTATACTTATCCAAATTAGTTTTTTCAATTGGGAAACAGTTGGGCCATGGGCAATAGGAGGTGAGTAATAGGTAAAACCTGTGAACTCTGCCCAAAATTAAGGAAATTTTTTTTTTTTTAAGTTTTTTAACATATGTACGTGGGTTGGATATATGTTGACCCACATGTACATGCATTTATCATAGGGCAAAGTAACGTATAGGGAATAAAAAATTGTTTTTTAGATTTTGGAGCTTTGGAAGGAAGAGTTGCCCTAGGCCATAATAAGAGCATCAGATCTACCAAGAGTGGTAAATGGTGCTATAAAACAATTATGTTATCTGTCCTTTTGTTATTGTTGAGATGATGTCTTATTCTTAAGATCCATGTTTGACACTATGTTGAGGGATGCTTTTTGGCACATTATTGTGAGATTGTACTAGCTTGTCATGCTGAAGGAAGACCCATTTTGAGTGAGAGTTCCTGTATGGAGAACATCTAGTGGATAGACATGCCACTCTTGTTGAAGGTATTTGTCCCTTTTATGACAAAGAATGTGTCAATTACATCATCATCGTTTACAACATTCAATGAATTAGTCTCCACACCCTTGACACCGAGCCAGGAGACGTAACCCACATTGGGTGAACTCTGTTATCAATGTGTTGTGTTATTGGTTTGTTGATCATCATTATTTTCGCTCTTCTTTAAGCATGCACATGTGGTTATTTTATGATAGTTTAAATGAAATTATGATAACATCACAGAAGTAAAAGATATTGGATAATTCCGACAGCTGAAGAAATCCAAATCAATTCTCCACTTCAATATGATCTTAAGCATTTGATCTTTAGATCTTTCTCATTCTCTACATGAGCTTTGAATGTCTTGAAATTATTTAGAGCTTCTGATTTTTCTTTCAAGAGCATTATCCACGTGGCTCTAGTAAAATAATCAACAAGGAACATAAAATACCTTTCTCCTCTTGGGCTTTTTTTCCTAGTTGGGCTGCAGATATTAGTGTGAATGAGATCCCTAGGTTTAGATGATTAGAACTCCTTTCTCTTGAAAGGATTCCTTGTATGTTTACCAAATTGAAAAGAATTGTAGATTTAATTATGAGTCCTTGATCATCTTGGAAATCCTCCTACAACTCCTATCTTGCTAACTTTTATCAGTCTGTCAAAATTCATATGACCAAGTCGCTTATTCCATAATCAGGTTTGATTTGTCTGGCTTAAGTAGCATATTGCTCTATATCAATCAAAAACATATAAATTATTGAGAGTTCTAACTAACTTTCCCACCATCTTTCCATTATCTTCATTTCCTAGCTCATGGTCTTTGGATCGAAAGGTCACATCATAGCCATTATCACACATCTGGCTCAAACTAAGAAAGTTGTGCTTGAGACCCTCTACATACCCTACATTTTGTGCTTTAATATTTTCATCAAGACTAACTATACCCTTACCCTTATTTCTTGTTGGATTAATGTTTCCAAACATGACATTTTTCCCTTTGTCCTTTTCTTTTAGAGACAAGAATTTACTCTTATCCCAATTCATATGCTTGGGACCACCACTATCCACATACCCTTTGTCTTCTTGATCATGTGTTAATCGAGCAAGCCCACATTCCATGTTCTTTCCAAACCTACGTTTCCAATTCTTCTTATCCTTTGGAAAGGTTGGCTGCTAATCATTCTGGGATTTAGATGAATATTGAAACCTTATTCTGCATTCCCTCACCTTGTGCCCAAAATTATTACATTTTAAGCATTCAATGCCATCCATAAGGGGAGAGAAGGGATTTATATTTATGGGAGGAGATTTTGGAGATTTAAAATTCTAATACTTATTGTATCTGAAATTTTCATCTCTTTCAACTTTGAATCTTATACATGATCCGAATGGAAAATGGCATCAACCCATGGTACTCATCCACCCATATTATTCATTGACCCATGGAATTTACCCATGGTATTGTAAATGGCATGCACCCGTGGTATTGTAAAATCCACCCATGCTATTCATTCACCCATGGAATTGACCCGTGGTATTATAACAGAAAAATACTATAAGTAACAAGTCACATTTTGTAAAAGGACAGATTGTCCGCCACAATGTAGCCTTTATAGTTTAGAGGCATGTAGCTGCCACATCTCTTCTCAGAGATAAGCTACCATTGCCCTAACTGGTTTATTTCCACTTGGGTTTTAATAAAAAGTTTCTTTGTGGCTTTGTTTATTGGGCATTCTCCTATTTTTCTTCTGGCAATTCAAGTTTTCAGATCTTGGGGGCCTTTCCCCCAAGATCCATTTCAAGTTTTCAGATCTTGGGGGCCTTTCTCCCAAGATCCATTTCAAGTTTTCAGATCTTGGGGGTCTCTCCTCCCAAGATCCATCTCAATCTTCTAGATCTTGGGGGTGTCCCCCCCAAGATCCAGATCAGTGGTATCAGAGCAGGTTATGATTCCATGGGAATGAGGGTTTGATGCATATTTCAGTTTCAAAATTTTCAGCAATATTCAACAAACTTCAGGCATGTGCTACAACCTCCACATAGCACTTTCTTGGGTCAAGTAGGAAGAATTTTTTTTTTTTCATTTTTTTGCAGGAATTTTTTTGGGCAGCAACTTTGCGGATCAGATATGAAACATTTGGTACAAAATTTACAAAAATAAATACCAGATATGGATTCCTCTCAAAAAATCACTCAATTTAAAAAAAAAAGGGTCGAATCGGAGTTCGGATGTGGGAGATATCGCTGATTTAAAATCAGCTATTTTATCAGAATTTTTGTGACGACGGAACTATTACAGTGCGAGTCTGAGATCTCAGAGTGTCCATATAAAGATTTCCAACTCATGGGAAGATGCAAAATGATCCTTCTGCTTCCAAAAACAGGTTATAATAAATATTCTAAGTTATATTGGCCGAGCTATGCCCATTTTAATTCTAGAGCAACATTTGCAATGGGTTCCCATTAGAGATGTGCCCTCCCACCCCACTTTAGTAGGCACCTGCTTCACATTCATCAGTTTCAGCATAGAAGCATTCAGCTTGGGTTATTTGGAAATGTGTCCTCCCACCCCAGGCTATGTAGGCACCTACTACTTCATCAACAACCAACATCACGTTTATGGGTCAACCGCATAAAATCCTTGTCATCGAAGTCCATTTGCTAGGCCGCACACTGTCAGAATCACAGTTGGTCACAAGCATTACAGGGTATCTCTATCCTCGGATCTTCGTTTATCAAGGTTTTGGATTAACCACATAAAACCCTTATCTTCAGTTGCTCTTCATATTCAACAAAGGCTTTACAGGAGGGAACTTTACGCAATGGGGACCATTGCTTCTTAAGGAGGGAGGAATGATCCGAATGGAAAATGGCATCAACCCATGGTACTCATCCACCGATATTATTCATCGACCCATGGAATTTACCCATGGTATTGTAAATGGCATCCGCCAATGGTATTGTAAAATCCACCCATGGTATTCATTCACCCATGGAACTGACCCGTGGTATTGTAACAGAAAAATACTATAAGTAACAAGTCACATTTTGTAAAAGGATAGATTGTCCACCACAATGTAGCCTTTACAGTTCAGAGGCATGAAGCCGCCACATCTCTTCTCAGAGATAAGCTACCATTGCCCTAGCTAGCTTATTTCCACTTGGGTTTTAATAAAAAGTTTCTTTGTGGTTTTGTTTATTGGGCATTCTCCTATTTTTCTTCTAGTAATTTCAAGTTTTCAGATCTTGTGGGCCTTTCCCCCAAGATCCATTGCAAGTTTTTAGATCTTGGGGGTCTCTCCTCCCAAGATCCATTTCAATATTTTAGATCTTGGGGGCCTCCTCCCAAGATCCGGATCAATACAACCAACAACTTTATGTCCAAAGACATGAAATTTTTAACAACGGGCATAAAATAAATTATAGTACCTGAAGTTGGAAATTTCATGAGTTCGTAGATGAAGGTAGTGGTACCTTTGTTGCCTTGTTGATCAGCTCATTCTCCTTTGGTGTAACCCATTTAAGAAGTGAATTAGATTAGGGTGAAATATAATTGGAATTGTGAAGATGGTTCTTCAGTTGTTGCTCCTACTAAAGGATTCTTGGGAAACCTCTTGTATAGATATTTTGTTGCATAGTGCTCGGATTTTTGGCAATGGAAGCATTTTATATTGCTGAAACTTTTCTTCTTGCCATTATTTTGACTGGATTTAGGTTTCCTTTGGCTCTTCTTTCCTTTTCTCATCTTCCCCTTTCTGACCAAGGAAAAATTATCTTCATCGTCAGCTTTGGATGATGTGCCCTCTTTGTTATTTCTCCTAAACTCTTATTGAGCAAAAGCAGAGCATAACCTTTCCCAATCCAGTAATTTTTCCCTTCCATTCATAGATTCTTCATAGCCGTGTCAGGATTTTTGAAGGCCTATAAGAGTTAGGCTCACCAAGTCATCTTCTGCAACATTCACCCCAACCCCTCTAAGGTCATCATGATTATGTGTAAATCTGTAGAGATACTGTGGAATGGTGTCATTCTTCTGCATCATTATGTTTCAAAGTTTTTCTTTTAGGGATAATTTTATATGGTCACTTCTATATTTGAATAGTTCATTTAGTATATTCCACATATAATATGGTGTCTCTTTCCATGGATATTTGAGATCACATGGTCCCTCACACATTCCAGAAGAATTATTCTAGCCTTTGCAACATCCTTCTTCCATTGGGCTAATTGTTGTGCATCCGAATGTTTGGGTTTTCCCATGTCAGTTTTAACATATTCTGACACATTGTCATAATCAAGCATTTCTTCCATTTGATCCTTCTAGGTTTTGAAATTAGAGCTACCCTCCAGGGCATACTCCAATCTCAATCTGTTGAAAAGCATTCTCCTGATCCTAAAGAAAAATTGTTGCACTTAAGCTACAAAAATTGAAATTCTTGAGATACAAGTTTGAAACACTGGTTCTAATGTTATTTTAGGGCTCTAAGACCATGTATAAATTTTATATAAATGGCAACTGCTTAATATTTTGCATTGAAATACAGAAACACAAATCTACTCTACTGGTCTGTAGAATGTAAATCACAATTTAGAATAACATGCATAGACATGCAATAAGGAAAACCATAAATATATAGTGATTTATAGGGGAACACAACTGGGAAAAACACCTCAAATCTCTTTTCATTATTCAATTGAATAGAGAAACTATTACAATTTCTAGCTCCAACTCTAACCTCAACTCGCAAAACAATAACTGTTTTCTTTGCTCAATGAAAAAATATGGCCAACACTTAGCCAATTATTTTCTCATCAAGAATCTTATTTCCTTGTGAAAATATTGAGGAAATTATCCTGTAAAATATAGGAATTTCCTCCAAATTGATTGCATAACTCCCAAGGATTGATCTCCTTACTCATGTGACACCTGTACACTCAAAATTAGTATACATTGATGTTACACTACCTTGTCATCTCGACTTCAGCTGAGGAATTCAAATTTCATGCATGCTTTATCTATTTTTGGCTAATTGATTAGTTAGTTGATAGATCTCTGAGTTAAAATATTGTCCCATTGCACAATTGACATTCAGTTGACTCTATCAATAGGTATAGGTTAGTTAACTGAATATAACTAGTTAACTTCCTCCAAGTTTTCCTGCTGATGTGGAAATTTGATTTTACTCAATTTGACTAAGCTTATAGTCAAATTGAGACTTTCTTGCTACATTTTTTCAACATATTCCTGTTGAAAACTATTGAAAAGATTGTCTCCCTTATTTTACCCAAATAATTACTAACAGATATTACATAAACATATAGAAATATGAAACAACAATTGTAACATTCACAAATATTACCATCCAAATCCAAACACATAAACACACAAAACTCTGAAGGAACCCAAACACAAATGTACAAACCATTCAAGGCAAGCAACATAGACTAAATTAAAGAAGAGAATGATATGTTCATGTCAATAAGAAAAAACATAACTTAACTTAAGAAAATGTGACATCGTTTCCTCAATTGGAACTAGTCTAGACCCATCTAACTCTAGATCTATCATGTGCTGAGAGGGATCAAATACCTTGAGGTGCAAACCTTTCCTCGAATTATACATTCCAAAAAAATGTTTTGCACCTTATAGAATTTGATCCGTCTCTGCGGATGATAGATCTGGAGTTAGATTGATCTAATGTGGTTATCATATAATATATTGAGCATATAATAGGGGGTGAAGGGATTTTATATTGGCGGGTAAAAAACATTGAGCTCAAAGTTAATGAAAAAATATATAGGGGTGTAAAAACTGTTAATTAAAAAATGGATACCTACAATGTCTAGTGAAAATAGGGGGTTTTTTAAATTGGGAAGTTGTATTGGGTTCATATTGGTAGGGGGTTAAATAATGTGAGTTTTAGAGGTATTTTCCAATATCTAGTCAAATTAGGGGTATTGTTTAGTATGCCATGAGAATGTGTGATATGTCATAGGTTCATTGACTGAATCCCCCGTGATCGCACCATGGTGGTAGGCCTCATATTTATAGTGCTCAGGAGTCACAGATAATTGGAGATGTTGGGTAGCGTATTCCTCATATTTATGTAGCAATGGATAATAGACAAGTTGATCATCAAGCATCCATTATTGAAATGGAACGTAAGCTTTACATGATCAAGTTGTTTCCATTTTGATTGACCCAGGATCTCATTATAATTATATTAGTCCCGACCTAGTGGATAAGTGTTGCTTGAATAAATAAGTGCACGCAAAATACTGGTTGGTGCAATTGGTTACAGGAACTAAGAGAAGAGTTCATCATTGGGTGAGATCTTATGCACTTTACATGAATGGTATGCCTACATTATCACATTTAAATGTGCTTTTGCTGGTATCATTGTGGTGCAGGTAAATTCTAAGTGCGGACACAAACAATTCCTCTAGCTCGAGAGAGTGGGTCTAGCCACAAACAAAAAATATATGGAAAATCTCCTTAAGCTAGAATAAAATAAGAGGGCCTACGTCTTAGTACACTATTCCACATCGTGATGATCCTTCTTCCTTATTGTAGCTATCTTTCGTTTCCTTCCTTCGAATCCCTGAACAAGCAAACAACAGCAAACAACAAATGTGATAACATACAAATTGCATTCAACCTACTTAATAGGTCAAGGAACATTAAGTGCTAAAGATGTAAGATAACACCTCATGTAGGAAATGAATCAATATTTGTATTCATATAAGTTTAGAAAGAGATTACAACCAATGCCTTGACGTTGTTGGTCTCCTCCGACATATCCAGGTTCCCACACTTCTACTAGCATCTAATGGATAGCCCCAACAATGGAAATTTTAATTCCTCTTCCCTTTAGTATCAAAACAAACCAAACACACTAATCTCCCTCAAACATACACTAGAAATCTACAAGCTATGGGTGTCTTACTAATCATTCAAAATCACTCCAAAACTAGTTTAGCTTGAGAAGGGAGAGGTTTATATATCTTGGATGGAGGGGAGATGGTTCCTCTTATCATGGGAGAAGGCCTTATATCTTGGGTTTGTTCCATCCTAATATGGGAAAGGAGCCCAAACTGACTTCCTCGGCTCCATCCGAACCAACCATTTACCAGAATTTCATTACGAAGCTTCTACACTTGGAAGCTTCGACTCCATATTTAAAAACTTGCCAAAAGAGGATTAGCGTGACTGAGAAAGGGCTCAGTCACTCTCTACGATGCTAAAGCTAGTTTTAATCTCTACAAATCGGTGCAAGGAGGAAACTACCTAGTAGCATTAGTCTTGTAAACTGGGGTAAAAGGAAGATTCTTGGGAAATGATGCAAAGGGGAATGATTCTACTCATGAAGAGGGACATACTGGGAATTTCTTAATGATTGGAAAGCATGTAGGGTTCACTATAGAGGTCCTCCAGGATCATGGAATGGGGAGTACAGGGACAATGACAAAATGTGTGTAACAGATGCCTCCTAAAGCATGAATGCCGAACTAGAGTGAGTGGTGAAATGCTTTACAAGTAGATGCGGGGAACCAGAGTCCATCGTTGGAAAACTTGCAAGCAAGCAGAGATACATATACATCACTGAAAACTCTGTCAAATGATACATGAACCATGGTATGGATGCAACCATCGAGATAATGAATCATGTAAATGGATCTAGGCATGGGCGCATCCATCCCATAAAGAGGATCGTATTGAAACCAAGGTATCGTCGCAGCCATCCAATAATGAGAAGGATCACACATAATAACTCATGGTATGGTCGCAACCATCCATCTGAAAGAGACATGTATATCAAGATTATCATGTCACATCACCTTGCAACTTGGAGTCCTATAATTTGAGCCCAAGGTCTTGCACTCCAACACGACCCAATCAAACTACAAATTCTAACATGTGAATAGATGTGTTGATGTCGAACATGCTAGAAATTTTCTTGATTACCGATCGATGATGGGAATTGTTAACAAGCATGAGAGGAACCACCAATAATGGAAATGGCTCTCAAGGTACCAGCAGTACAAACCATCGAATGCGAATAAAGGAACTGAAGTCGAACACCTATGAAATCACCTGATCGAAAGCCAATGATATGAACTTATCGTCGAGTGTGAAGAACTTGCCATCATGGCATTGTTATAAACATATTTGGGCATTGCAACCCCAATCACATATGTCCATAAACCAAGGGCTTCTAAGTCCCTAAAAGTGTTGTTTCATACCCTAAAGGAGAAAGGTCAGCTGATTACATCATCTCCTAGAAGATCTCCCTGAAAAATTACTTAGAACTGGTCAAAATAGGACCATACAGACTGCTCAGTGCTAAGGGTGCGATGCATCTCACCTGCCACATGCAAAAAGTGTGATGCATACTGGAAAGCCCTTCTGTAGCGTGCGATGAGCAAGAGTAGACAAGTGGCAGAGGCAGTTAGTAAGGTGGAAACCCAGAGAATCTTCTAGAAACTGCCCATTTGACACTTGTATCTCTGAATTCGACCAAGGATGAGTAAGAGATCATGAAATTTCCAAGTGGAACCAAGAACTATCAGAGAGATGACAATAATCAAAATCCCAGAAGCTGACTCACCCACCTGCAAACATCTATATATGGATCCCACATCCTAGAGATCCGGGAGGCTGGAATTTTGTATTTTGTAAGAAAGTGTTGTTGGTTTCTCTGTGCAACATTGTATTGTTAGGTGATCTAAGCTTTTCATGAGGTGAAGAGGGCTTTCATGCTGGGAGGATGGCGCTGGGTCAGACCAATGGGTTGTAATACTCTCTTCTACTACTTCTATCAATAAGGCTATTTGAGTTTTCCTCCATATTCTTGTATGTCTCTGAATCTTGTATTTGTATATGCATTTGTATGGTTAATATACATCTGATCCTATATTGTTTATGGTTATAGATCTCTATGCTTTGATGGTCTTATGTTGCTTTGACTCTACAGGTGCTCTTTGAAGCGGGACAAGTAAGGAAGGAGTGGCGAAGCTCTGTTAAAGGAGGGAGGAAACAAGCAAGGAGCCAAGCAAAAGACTGAGGTTGGTACTCTCTGCTTCTCTCTCATCTATCTCTCATAAAGGAAAACAAAAGTAACTTTAGTTTGTTTGTTTCTAAGATAGCTACCTGTCGTAGTGGGACTAGCAACTCTGAATGGTATGTATTTGTCGGTTAACGAACAACATCGCTAAATACAGCGTGTTGATAGAGCTCCTCTCTGATGCCATCACGCATGGCATACACCAACTTGTCGTCAGGCTAGACTCACAACTCGTCATTCTACAGCTCACTAGCATCTATTCCGTTCGGAATCTAGCTATCTATCGTATGTTCCCAAGGGTCAATATTTTGGAAAGGTAGTTTGATTCAATTCAATATCAACACATTTCCAAAAACTTAAACACATTAACTGATTCATTAGCAAATTACGTGTTAGATAGACATTTGCAACATTTATAAAAGAAAAGCATTTCATCAATATTTGCATGAGGATCATATAACTTAAACCAAAATAAAGCTCCAAAAATCAAAAATATATATAACTGTTTATAGTTTGTACATAGTGTTTTGTGTCCAGGACAAAATCGGTCATACGACCCCAAAACTCAAAATGCAAGGGGGCACCCTAGACTAATGGTGCTGGTGACAACAAGTCACCACCTATGCAATCATAAGTAAGAGCCTAGTCCATCGCCTCGGCATGCCAGTGGTATGCGCTGTAATCTCAGAGGTAACTCGTCAGTCCTCACATCCTGAATACCAAGGGTGAGACCCTCGATCTGATCCTGCAATACTGCAAGGGTCTCAGCTACGTCCAGATCGCGAAGGATAGCCCTCCCTACAGCCTCTCCTACTAGAATAGCAGCTGCTACTCTCGGGCAAACTACTGTTTGCACTGGTCCGATATTTGCACACACATGAGTTTTGATTAGTCTTGATAATATAAAAGGAAAAAGCACAAGAACATTATAAAAGCGACTAATAGAGATAAGGTCAGAGATTTTTACCTATGACACCCCACTGCTCGCCAGCCGACAACACTAAATCTGGGTCACCTTGGAAATCCATCCCAGCATATGGATACTCGACATAAATCATCTGCTGATGGTTGAACCACTCGAAGAAGGCATCAGAGAATGAAACCTGTGATTGACCAGTGTGTCTAGCCATAAGGTCAACCCATCTCTGCATCTATGGCTCAGTTGGTGGTGGTAGGCTGAGTGAAATGTACTGTGGCTGCATTAGTGGGATCTTCTCCAAGGCGAAAGCAGTCAGAATAGAACCATAACCAAAGTTCTTGGATCTTCCATTTTTCACCTTGGTAAGTTGTTCTTTTATCACTGGAATTACTACATCACACCAGTTGAATACCTTTGGTTCAAGACATTCCAAGGCGTACTGCATATACGACCTATTGGATAAGTGAAGGGTCACGCTACCAGCAAATCTAGGAAAGGTGAATAAGATAGTCCTCAAGGACTGGTCAGTGACATCTCGGATACTGATCTTGCCATCCCTGCACGGCTAGAATCCATCTCTACAATATCGGTGAATATAATCGCTCACAGATTCACCCCCATGGGCGGAACCTGATAATGAGAGAGGGGCACCACGCCTCGATAAACCGGTCAAAAAGTAGATGTCCTCAATAGTCAAAGGGATGGATTTGCCTCTAATATAGAACACTTGGTTGGTAGGATCCCATGCATCGAGGAAATATTGCAACACGTTGCTTTGTTCCTCATGCTAGATATGCGGAAGAACTTGAGCAAGCCACAATTCCGCAATGTTGTTACCTTGCAGGGATCATATAAGGAAACCATGTCCTCTTCTTCATGCTCGCATTCACGCCATGTAACGACCATCTTGCTCTGATGAATCTCTGGAAAAAAACAAGAGAAGAATTAGGATCCTGATTTGGCAAAAAACAGGCAAAATTTTCATGAAAAATCAGTGCAAAAACTTTCCTCCTTGCGCCCATCGCACCCTAGCTATGTACTGGGTGGGATGCATACTGACTGGCCAATGGCTAGCCTAGTATGCATTGCACCTTTCGATGTATACTAGGTGCGATGGGGACAGAACGAATTGTTCAAACCCCAGAGGCTCAAAAAGCAGGAAAGCATGCTCATAATTCAGAAAGGAAAGAATGTAATTGAAGAGCTCAGGTTTAGCTCCTACCTAGTCTAGACAGCACTGAAAATCATCCACAGAATCTCCCACAATCAACTGATGAAAATCGAGGGGGAAAAGCACCTCCAAAGCTCCAACAATCCCAAGTTCAAATGAAATGGTAAAATGAGGGGTAAAAACCACTTTTAAGTTACTTTTCATGTAATTCGAGTAAATTACTAGTTTTTCAACTCATTTTTCAAGCATGTATTCTCATTTCTAATCAGTTTGATGGAGCAATTGAATAGGTAGTATGAACGCCAAGAGAACATAGTGTTAATGGTGAATCAAAAATCTCTGAAAATTATCACGAGCAGTTTTACGCAAAGTTCAAGCTCATTAAAAAATAAACCTAGCAATGAGCATATGTTCCACCAAAGCTTAAGCTCATTAAAAAATGAACCCACCTTCAGTAAATAACCATTGCGATCGCATAATTATCAGCGTTTGAACCTTGGTCGTGTTCTTACCATCACCTCCACTCTTTTTTGGCCGATCATACACCTCCATTTGATTATTTACCCCTTTTGAGGAACAACTGCGATGAGTGGTTCTATTAGCCACCTTCTTTACACTGGCATGATCAAAAAGTTCCAAACCTTACCTAGAACCAGCTACTATTCGAAAACATCACTTGTTCCTCAGAAAATGAGTCTCTTTAAGCTCTTTTCATCTGACTCGTAAATATGAAACGAATGTCGAGCAATTGGCCTCTCCAACTCGTTAAAGTGATTGGAAGTGCCATCCCTCCTCTAGATTTTAATCTTTTTGGACCTGAGGGATTATTACACAAAAAGATCGAGCATTTGTCTTGTTCG
>APFE031556531.1:47599-67847 GCA_000404065.3 Pinus taeda
GTAGTGATCTGACGGTTCATTCTCTCCTCGGTATTACCGACACTTGATTCGTGGCTTAACACCCGATTGGTCCATGATTTCTATTTAAAGCACATGGAGGGTCATTTGTAGGTTAACGGTTCACAAGAGAAGCTTATGTAAATTTTCATTCTTTTATTAATAAATTGCCTGAAGTGGCCGTGTTGGCTCAGGCCGTGGATTGTTTCCCTTTTTGAGGGTTTTAACCACGTAAAAATACTAGTGTATTGATCTGTGATCTGTTTGTGAGCGGTGTCCTTTGGTATTCTGTCTGAGGAACTTACCCTGTAAATTCCTATAGGGTACCACCACTTATCATGGCGACGAAGCACCACCTGCAAATTTTCAAGGGCCACCTTATCAAGGTCAGTCATCTTATAGACAACCTTGTCTAGGGCAACTTGGAGGCCCACATGGACAACCCTTCCAGGGAAAACCTTCAACCTTTGGTGGTTCTTCCTTTACCTATTTTGGGCAGCCTTATGGTAACACGGGACAACCTTACATTCAACAAGGTCAACCTGGTGTCTAGCAAAGCTACACTTCTGGGCAAGTTGGTCAGCCTTACGTTCAACAAGGTCAACCCACTATCCAGCCTAGTCAACCAACTCGATAGAGTGGTCAGCCTCAAAATCAACCAGGCCAACCAATTGTCCAGTCTGCTTAGCCATCTGGCCCATCAGGACAACCCTCAGTTGTGTAAGGACAACCCACTACCCAGCAAGCTCAACCTTCTGGGCAAGTGAGTCAACCTCAACCTCAGCTAGGTCAACCTTCTAGCCGGATGGCTCAGCCTCAGGTTTCTCAAGGACATCCGTTTGGGCCTGCTCAACCGGGCACTCAAATGATGGTTTCTTCTCAAGCGCCACCCGGTTTTCAGCCCCAGTCTGGGCTCCAAACCCAATCCGGTCCTCAAATTTAGGTTGGATCTCAATCTCAACCTACTTATCAAACCAGCCTGGCTACCAGGCCTAATTTGGAGCCTAGCCGCCTTATGGTTCCCAACAATCCCAAGGGCAAGCCCAATTTGCCCCATATCAAAATTATCAACAACTACAGGTAAATCCTTATCAGAATTTCTAGCAACCCTATGTTGCTCCTGTAGGCGAAGTTGGTAATCAGTGGAATGCTGAGGGGCAAGTCTATGGTCAGTCGTCCAGTTACAGCTATAACCCCTACGGGCAAAACTCCTACAGACAAAACCCTTATGGGCCAAGTCTGTCCGAACAAAACCAATGGGGGCAACAAATAGCTGGGTGGAACTCTAGTACTACATCTTACCCACGGCCACAAATGTCCTTTAATCCTTAGTTACCCTTTTTAGCAACGTTGGAATTACCGGACGTGTCCAAACTAACAAATGATTCCATTCTTCATAATCTGTATTAGCTGCTGGTTCCAACTAAAATTCCAGGTGATTGTCCCAAGTTTGATGGTAAAGCTGGAGAAGATCCTCAAGCTCATGTTATGATGTATCATCTATGGTGTTCGTCAAACTCATGGCTTGATGATTCGATCTGACTTTGCCTTTTTCAACGGACTCTCACTCGCTCTGCTGCTAAATGGTATATTGAGTTAGCTCATGGATCTTTTCAGGGCTTTAACTCATTAGCTATGGCATTCCTAACTCATTTTTAGTTTCCGATTCGATATGAAATGGGCACACATCTCCTGACATCCTTAAAACAAGCTACGGCCACACATATCTCTAATCATATTCATGAATGGAGATGACGTCGTCGTTTGATTAAGTTTTGGATTCTCGATCAACTTCTGACTGACTGGTTTACACCTTCATTTGTTGGTCCAATAGCTCAGGACATTGCTATGGGAGCGTGTGTAACTGAAGAGCAAGCTATTGCACGCGCTCAGTACCTTGACTTGGTTTACTCCCAGTCTGGTACATTATATGATTATTTGCCTTATGCTCCAAGGCTCGGAACTTCCAAAGCTCTGCCAACACCCTCTGTTGATGGTGCCATTAGTTCCATTAATCTGCCCTCTAAGAAATCTTCCGTGAACCCTGGGAAGCAAAAGTCGAGTGCTTCAAATGAAAATACTTCTCAGGATGTATCCAATGTTGGTAATAATTCTGAGATGAATGTTGTCCAGTCCACCATGGTAGATAAAGCCTTGAAAGGGAAAAAGAAGGGAAAAGGAAAGAATAAAGCTAAACAACTGAAGCAGGATTCCCGTAAACCTCCACCCGAGGAAGGTGCCAAATGCAAGCCTAAGTATCCTTGCCTTATCTGTGATGAGGATCACTATACCGAAGACTGCCCATGGCGGTCTAAGGTTAGTCGTTTGCTGAAAGGTGCCCTTGGAACTCCTGCCGTGCTCAAAGAGCCTTTTCCCTCACAACAAATGCAAATGGTGGCTAATCTGTCTCAATCCTCTTCTCCCTTTGGTTCTCAGGTATTTATGGCTAGGACGATTCCCATCCACATTAGTACCTGAGCAAAAGAGTATCCATTGCCTGTCGAGAAGGAGCCTGAGGTCCCCTCTAGTGCTCCTTCGTCTAGTTTTGGTCCCCTTCATATTGAGCAACCTAGCACTGAAACGGTCATCCAACCTCCTCTTAAAGGAGTACTCCAGAAATCTTCATAAAACCCCAATGCTCGTGCTACCCAGCACTATAGCATCGTTGAGGACTTAGCCCAAGCTCCATTAGCTATGTCCGCATTAGAATTTCTCTAGAGCTGCCCCTCTCAGAGGAAGTCTTTGCTATTAGCCATCGGTGGCATTGACCTGGCCGACTCATATTTGATTACTTTTGACCTGGACAGTCATATACCAAGGCTACCTCACCAAATTGCCTTCCTTATTTAGGTCATCATCAATTCCAAAAAAATTCATCGTACCATGCTGGAAGGCTATTGGTTCTCCAACTCTGAGCCAGTCTCCTACGACCTTGGAAGCCTTTGATGGGAGAGAGTCTCGTCCTTATGGCATCCTCCAACGCTTGCCCATTACATTGGAAGGAAAGACAGTCAAAGTAGAGGTCGAAGGTGTCGATGCAAATTTAACTTACAACCTCCTTTTAGGATGAAGCTGGACATATGCCATGCGAGCTGTGGCCTCATATATATTCCGTGTCATTCGTTTCCCTCATCAGGGGAAGATTGTCACTGTATACCAGCTCTCCTTCTTCGCCTCTTCCTCTGATGGCAACATGCCTTTCGTGGAGCATACCTTAGTTCCTCTTGAGAGTGTGGGTGCTGGACACTTTAAAGACCTTGCCCTTATGGGTGTTTTTTCACTCCCGCCTCCCAATGTTGCCACCATTAATATGATTTCTGTTTGCTTTGATCCATGGGTTCTTCCTCCTGCTGATCAGATAGAATTCTGGGGCGATGAGATGTCGTTGAGTCCTGCCGAGCTCAACTACGTCGAAATTGTTTCTGCATCGACTCCATCCTCTGAACCTGCTCCTTTAAGCAAAGCTCTCGACTGGTACATGCAGCCCCCTTGGCTTGGAGATAGCGCTTCTTTAGACCCATTACGGAAATTTTTCCTTCTTATGAAGCGATCATTGAGACTATGTCTTTCGAGGAACCCCCTTGGCCTGCTCATCACCATCAGTCCTCGTTTCTCCCTACCCATTGGGAAATGCTTGCTTGTCTTGAGTGATTTGCTTCTTGTTTCCCTTTTCAACCTCTTCAGAAACCTATTCAGATCTATCAAGTGTCTTCTGAAGGGAATATTGGGAACATCATGCAAACTCATCCAATTGACATCTCTGTTAAACCAGGGATTGTCGAGCACATTCATGTTGGAGTAACTTGTACTCCATAGGAGATTCAGCTCTATACAGGTCTTTTTCATGAATTTCGTGATGTGTTTGCCTGGTCTTATGAATAGATGCCCGACATCTATCCTAGCATCATGGTGCATGAGATACCTACCTATCTGGGTGCTAAAACTGTTCGACAGTGTCTATGCCCCGTGCACCCACGAAAGGCTACAACTATTAAGGCAGAAGTTGAAAAGCTTCTTAAGGCTGGTTTTATTTACCCCATCCCACTCACAGATTGGGTCTCTAACATTGCCCTTGTCGCTAAAAAATAGAGCACTATCAGGGTCTGTGTTGATTACCGTGATATTAATCGAGCCTGTCCCAAAGATAATTTCCCTACACCCTTCATTGACCAGCTCATTGATGAGTGTGACGGGAGTGAAATATATTCATTCATGGATGGCTTTTCTGGTTATAAGCAGATTAATGTTACCCCTTCTGATCAACACAAGACCACCTTTATCTATCCATGGGGCACTTTCACTTATAAAAAACTCCCTTTTGGCTTAAAAAATGCCAGTGCCACCTTCCAACGCGCAATGTTGTACGCATTTCACGATATTCAACACATTGTGCAACCTTACCTGGATGACCTTCCGACTCATTTGGTAAGACGCCAAGACCATCCCACCCACCTTCGCGAAAATTTTCTCTGTTGTAGACACTATCGTATCTGGCTCAATCCACATAAGTGTGTATTCTGTGTCGAGTCTGGCAGACTTCTCGAGTTCATCGTCTCCCGAGAGGGAATCCGTTTGGATCCTCTTAAAGTCGAAGCCATCTTGAATCTTCCTCCCCCTGCTTCTTTGCAGCAATTGCAGAGTTTGCAGCAAAAAGCAAATTTTCTACGACGATTCATTCTGAATTATGCCGAAGTGGCTAAAGGCTATACGCGGTTATTGAAACGCGACACCCCTTTTCATTGGGATACGCTGCACAAGAGTCATTTGATCACCTCAAGGCTTTCCTTGTTTCTGCTCCTTTGTTATGTCCCCCAGATTATCACTGGGACTACACTCTTTATTTAGCTGTTGTTGATACCACCATCGACATGGTTATCGTTCAAGACGATGATGATGGTACTGAGCATGTTGTTTATTATCTCAGCCGCAATTTACTTGATACGGAAACTCGCTATGCCCATTTTGAGAAGTTGGCATTGGCCGCTGTTTGTGTTGTCTAACATTTCCGCCATTATATACTATTGCATACCATGATGGTGATTTCTGATTGCAACTCGATGACATACATTTTGTCATGTTAGTTATTGGGGGGCAAATACTCGAAGTGGATTGTCATCCTCCAAGAGTTCGACTTGGAGTTCACCACTACCAAGTCTAAGAAGTCCCTCGTCTTTGCTAAGTTTCTTTGCTCTCTACCATCTCCTGTCACACCCTCTTGGTTAGAGGACCATATTCCGGATGAAACTTTGTTCTTGATTAGCACCCTCGATCCTTGGTACGGGGATATTATTGTCTATCTTCAAACGTCCTCTTTTCATCACGATTTGTCCAAAGACGCTTGGCGATGGATTCGTCATCAGTCTCATTCTTATCGCATTATTGGGGACACCCTGTACCGACTTGGTGCCGACTCTGTCCTCTGCCCATGTTTAACACTCGAGGAAGCCGAACGAGTTCTAAATGACTGCCATTCTAGTGCCTATGGTGGTCACATGTCCGGATATGCCACTGCTCAGAAGATTCTCCGCGCTGGTTATTTTTGGAACTCCATCTTCAAGGATTGCATTCTTGTTGTCTGCTCTTGTCATGAGTGCCAAATCTACCAACGGAAAATGCGTGTGCCTCCTACTCCATTGCACCCTGTTGCTACTGTCGGCCCTTTTTCCAAATGGGGCATTGATTATATGACCTGTAACCCTTGCTCGGCTGGGGGGCATGGGTATATCATCGTTGCCATTGATTATTTCACAAAATGGGCCGAGGCGATGCCTACACTATCTGAAGATGGTCACATAACGGCACAATTTTTGTTCAATCATGTTATTTCACGATTTGGAGTCCCTCAGGCTATCGTCACTGATCATGGCAAACACTTCTGTAATGATATGATGACTGAATTAACAACCCAGTTGGGCCTACAGCATGATAGTTCGACACTGTACTATCCTCAGGCCAATGGCCAAGTGGAAGCTGTCAACAAAGTTCTAGTTACAATTCTTCAACGCACTGTTGGCACATGCACAAGTCCAAATGGCATTTGATGTTGTTCTCTGCCTTATGGGCCTACCGAGCTTCAGTGAAGGATGCCATCGGGTTCACCCCATTCCAATTGGTTTACGGTCTGGAGGCTACCCTTCTGATTGAGTGTGATATCCCTTCCTTGAAATTAGCTGTCGAATTACTCCCCAACACTACTCTGGTAGAAGAACGCCTTCTCTACCTAGAGCAACTAGACGAGACCCATCGACTGGCATCTCTAGCTATTGAAGCACAGAAGAAGAGAGTGAAAACTCACTTTGATCATACTGTCCATCCTCGTTCTTTTATTGAAGGAGATTTAGTCCTGCTTTATGATCAAGTGAATGATAAGCTGGGGGCAGGCAACTTCGAGCCTATGTGGCATGGGCCTTATATTGTAAAGTGAGTTTTGCAAAAAGAGGCCTATGAGCTGATTGATTATGAAGGGAACCCTCTAGATAAGCCCCGAAATGGGCTTTATCTGAAAAATTATTACGCATGAACCCCATGCATTCTGATTTGTACATACGTGTGTTTTCAGCAGGTGTGTTGTGTGTGTGTGTGTTTTCATGTTTTTGGCTTGGTGTGTAGGCATAATTTCCACTTATTGTGTCTTTTTGCTTCGTGTGCAGATGTTTAGTACACCTTACGCTGGTTTCGCTGATGGTGCCTACTGCGGCATGGGTGATCTACAATCCTCACGGTGAGTTAGTAGAACTTCAAGGTGTTGGTCTGGGATGTACCACAAACAATGTTGCTGAATATAGTGTTGTTATTGAACTATTGACTGAGGCCATCAACCTCGACATTCATGCATTGGTTGTTAATATGGGATCTTAGCTTGTTGTCCACCAGCTTAATGAGTGTTATTCCATCAGAGATCATCGGATTTTAAGGTTGTATTTACATGTTAAATTGTTAGAAAGGAATTTTGATTTTATCACATATCAACACATTCCAAGATGATTAAACACGTTAACTGATGCATTGGCCAACCATGTATTAGACAAACATTTATGTAACATGTAATCAAAACAACATATAGAAGCATTCAAAACACAATAAACCATAGGAATATGTGTGGTATATACTATATATATATATATATATATATATATACTATATATATATATATATGTATCTCGTTTGGCGCATCGAGGCGCTCAAAAAATAAATGTATATGTCCAAATAGAGTCTGTGTTCTCCATACATCTGAGACACATGTCTCTCAAAAAATCAGCAGGATAAAACCTAGGTGTCTACTGTGGTGGGTTATGCTCCCTATAGCACACCACCGCTCGTGCAACTCATCTCAATAATCGGTGCACCCTAGGAATCACCCCTACTATGTGAATCTGGAACTCTATGGGGACCTCCTTGATCCCCAAGTAATTAGGGATCCCCGCTGTCAAACCCTCGAGATTTTGGGCCACTGTCTCTATCGAATCACCAGCTGGAGAAGCCAAGGCTAGCTCTATGATACCCTTTGGATAGCCTCTGGAGCCAGTCCTACGGGTCTCACTGGTCCCACATCTACAAATACCATAGAGTACTCATTAGGATATATGCATGAAAAAATCCAAAAAACATCATAAAAAAAATAAAATACAAAAATACCGTGATCAAGTGCTTTACTGCCATCATCCCACTGCTCGCCAGGGGGTAGCTGCATATTGGGATCTCCACGGAAGCCCATCGTAGCATATGGCCAGTCCTTAACAAAGATCGTCTGGTGCTTCAACCACTCACGGAAAATCGCCCCCCATGACACTGGGCGTCCGCCACCTCCTCGTGGCATAACGTGGGCCCACCGTGTGATCTTGGGCTCTCGCGGTCTATGCGCGTCCAAGGTCATATCTTGCAACTGCAGTGCTGACACCCGCTCCAGCATGAGTGGGATCAAGATGGATCCGTAGCCAAACTTTTTTGTCTCTCCTCGATGACAGTTGTTAAGTTGTCTCTTCATATTAGCCGTCACTGTTTCCACCCAGTTGAACATGGTCGGATTAAGGCATTCGAGAGCCAACCATAGTTGGGTCTTTGATGCCTCATGTTGGGCTTGGGAACTCACTACCCTAGTTACCATAAACAGAACTGCACAAAGAACCACGTCTTCCACTGTCGGAATTGCCACCTTCCCGCTCTTTGTTTTGCGTGCCCAGGGGCACACTCGTGCCATCAGCATCTCTAGTGAATTGCCCCTAGGATGTTGGCCTTCTAGGATTGGCCTCTCACCACGATGGGACAATCCGGTCAAAAAATATACGTCTATTGCATCGAACTCGATGTCTCGGCCTCGGATTATGAATTTCTTGTCTGTTGGGTTCCATGCACGGATTATCAGCACTAGCAAATCCAGTTGGGCCCGAAGGTGTGAAGTAAGGAAGAATTTTAGCAAACGGCATGCACATAAAGAATTTCGGCACCCAGCATAAGCAAAAGCTTCCTCATCATTGGCATTGTGAACTCGTTCCTGCCAGACAAACGCCATGATGCCCTACATGACGAGAACGAATGAATTAGAGCTTCGGTTATGAATTTCAATCCATAATTTACATAAAAAAATAGTTTTGCGTCGTCATCGCAACTGTTTTTAAAACAGTCGTGATGGTGTGAAGCCCATAGTTCAATTTTCTCGCGGTCATTACGAGAATACATCATATTCTCATGATGATTGGAGAGCGTTACGTGTAAGTCACGCTCGGTCATCCGGACCCAAGCGGCATACCCGCGATGACCGAGCGGCGAACTCCAATTCAAAAATCTATTCAAACTCACATGTCTAATGCTCAAATGCATGAAAAAACTTTTGAAATGAAGCGCAGGAGAACGTCTACTTACTTGGTAGAAGTTTCACGACGAGCCGTCGACAAATGAGGCCGCAATCAGCTCTAGAAATTAGCTCTGGTTGGTGCTCCAAATACTCTAATGGTAAGTTGAACAGTGAAAATGGTAAAAATAAAATGGATTACCCCCCTTTTATAGTAATTTTTGAAATGTTAAAAAACTACACTTTATAATGCGGGTTTTTACCATTTTTATTGCATGGTTAATTAGAGTTTTGGTTTCTAATTACGTTTTCGCATTATTTATGTCAAATGGGTTTTGACGTGTTTTGTGCAGAACTATAGGTGGTGGAGTCACATGTACACTTGGTCCGTAAAGTCGTCTTTAACGCTCTTTTCCGACTTAAAAGACGAAAATATAGCCGAGTTGTCCCTTTCGACTTGTTAAATGAAATGAGAGGCGGTCTACTTTAAGCTCTTTTCCAACCATGTAAACATGAAAAGATTGCCGAGCTTTTGTCATTTTAGGCTCATTATTGGTTATGAAACGGCATGGTTTCGATCACGTTTCTACTTTTTCGGGTTGAGATCACTAATCATGAAAAGTACTCCTTGATCATAATGGTCAAGCGGTTCTTTTGAGTATCATTTTATACTTTTTCGAGCTCGAGAGACACAAATTTACAAAAAAGGACCTCGTGGAGTTTTCTTTTCCGTGTCGTTTTCAAACTCCCTAAACATGAAAAAGACTTCGAGTTTTACCTACGTCGGACTCATTAAACCCTGACAACGTTGGACTCGTCACCATGACGAGGCTAGAGCTTTTCCTCCCTAGGGCTCGTTAAACTATTACTAGGTTGGATTCGACTGAAGGTCGAACTTATATTACAAGCATATGCTGTCCCCTTCAAGCTTGTTTCAAAAATAATTGAGGTACTCGCTAGCAATTGTGGGGGCAAATTTGGAAACCATCATTGATCGTCTCTGGTAGCTAGTCACTCTTGAACATCGACAATTTTGCTTCTTGTCGGGTTGGGATATCCATACATCGTCATTTGGCCTTCCGTGGGTTTGGGTTGTCATTTAACCTCATTCCATTTGATCCATGTTGTTTCCATCTAGCCTATGATCCTTTTGTACCTGAATGCTGCCACCCTCCCAAGTCGTGTCGCCGACATGTTCAAGAGTATACTCCTTCTACAATTTACATCCTTTCCTCTTCCTCTGATACTTTGTTTCACCATCTATCGCTTGTTCCTTGTCTCATGTCATTGATGGGGGAAACATTATGGCCCTCCTACAATAGGTTGTCTCCTGTCGATGTCAGCTCATTATCCAGGAGATTGATCTAGAGATCCCTTTTGGTACCTTGGAGCTTGCATGCCTCGATGGCAAGTTCTTCGTGCCTGACGATCGACTTACATCATTGGTCGTCGATTGGGTGATTCCACTAGTGTTCGACTTCAGCTCATTCTTCACACTTCGTGGATTGTACTGGACAGTAACTTGAGAACCATTGGCATTATTGGTGCTTTCTCTCACACTTGTTAATGGTTTACATCATCGACCAATAATTGAGCGACTTTCTATCATGCTCGACTTCAGCACCGTTATTCGCATGTTAGAATTTGTACTATGATCGGTTGGGTTCAAGACCCTGAACTTAGATTACACCTGTTCGGGCTGCGTGGATTGGTTTGTGATTACATGACTCATTAACGGATGGCTGTGACCATACCTTTATCATTATCATGGTCTTATTAGTTGGATGGTTGCGTCCATACCACAGAGCTAGTTTGTAAGTCTTTTGGATGGCTACGTCCATGCCTAGACTACATGTATTTCACTATCAGAGATATCAGTTGTACTTGTGCCTGCAGGTTCTTCCAGATGGTGTTCTAGATCAGTTAGTTTTGTAAAGCATTTCACCCCTCCCACTCTCTCGGGCTTCATACTTTAGGGTGCATCTGTTACACAGTAATTTGTCACTACCTTCACTCCTAGTCCATCTACTGTTTCATGTGTCCAAGTCAAACATGCTCATACTGAACAAATGCTCCCTTATGCTGCCAATTGACCCACTTTTCCTAAGTCATCTACCTCATCGTGATTATGGACTTAATATACGTGCTGAAGGGCGCTAATAAACAGTCTAGCCGCACTGCCAGTGTGGAAGTACATCTGAATCCTATGATGGTCCGATTTCATGTTCCAGCGCGAGGTTTCTTATTATCTTTAGCGATGATCTGACTGGCTACACTGCTCACTAGCGATGTCAACACTAAAGCTTAGTTATGTACTCACGATGATCCAGATTGGGTGAATTTGTTCCAACAGTCAGCCTTCTGGATGACTCCAGACCTGGCCGTTGACATAGTTTGTGTCGCCCTCCCTTCTCTAGCATGGCAGTTCCATCTATTGTGCTACCTTCCTTGGGGATAAGCTCTCTCTTCCACCTTTCATGGAGGCCCCTTCTCCTATTTAAACACTCACCTTTGCTATGATCAGCTAGTTGGTAAATTCTTAGATTGAGCAGTGCTATTAGTGCTTTTGATAGATAGCTGGTGTGGATGTGATAAGTGTGAGAGTGTTGATAGCTTGTGGAAGTTTGTGAAGTGCCCTTGATTTTATGTAAAACTTATGAGTGAGAGAGAGACTTTGTATGTTGGGAGATCCATCTTCAAAGGGTGAATGCTTGAAGAACATGCTGGCTGGATTCCTCTGAGAAGGCTTATGACGTCAAGACTTTGGTTGTAAGCTTGCTCTTATTTCATTGTTAATACAATCAATTATGTTTTCCTATGTCTTGTATGTAATGTACTTGATAGCTCATGACTTCTTGACTTTGTGAGTAAATAGTTCATTGTTGTTTTTCGGTTACGTGCTTTGTTGTATTTCCTTTACATTGTTTCAAGTTGATCACTCATTGAGGAGAAGGAAGTGAAAGTTGGAGCAGCGCAATGGAACTCCATCGACCACTGATTGAGGTAGGCCTCCAACTATGACTGTTTAAGGAAAACTATTGTTGATCTGTCCTTGTTTGTGACTAGACCCACTCTAGGGCTAGAGAGGTTGCCTCTGTTCATAGAGGGAACACTTTCCTACATCACAGGTATGTGTGGCCGAATTCTAGGTCAGTTTTGTAGAGAAGTGGCTAATCAGAAGTCTCATGCCCACAAGAGTTGAGCATGGTGGTTAACGCCATGATCGGTGGTCGACTGAGGCAATTTGCAACATTATTGGTGTTGTGCTTCTTATACTTGATATTCAAATGGAACTGTTGTAGGTATGTGGACCACTTCTGATGGTGATCATTCTACAAATTCGCTTGGGTCTTTATGAATTGCAGGGGCTGGTGGTCTATGTGGATGACTGTTTCCTTCCCCAAAATGTAATGCTTCCATTGTTGATAGGCCTGCATAATGGAATAAATCTCTTTGTCATAAGTGGGATACTTTTGGACTGTGTCTGAAAGTGTCTCACTCTGATATGCCACTAGATGCTTGTGTTGAGTAAGGATTTCCCCAATAGCATAGTCAGAGGCATCTGTCTCGATCTCAAATGGTTGTTGCAAGTCTGGTAATGCAAGAACTGGTGTCGAGCAGAGGCGATGTTTCAACTTTGTGAATGCCTTCTATTGAGATTCAAACCAAAATAATTTTTCTATGCCTTCTATTGAGATTCAAACCAAAATAATTTTTCTTTGGCTCCTCACTTGGTGACTTGAATCAAGGGCCAAGTGATATAAGAAAATCACAACATGAACCTGCGGTAGAAGTTGGCCAGACCCAAAAAGCTACAGAGCTCTGTCAGAGTGGTTGGAGATGGCGAATCCCGAATGAATTGGATCTTGGTTGGATCCACATCCACCCCCTGTTCATCAATAATGTATCCCAGATACTAAACATGGGTCATGCCAAAAGTTCATTTCTCCAAATTGGCATATAACTTGTGTTGCAGAAGTGTTTGCAGAACCTGTCAGTTGTGGTGGAGGTTCTCTTCCCAACTCTAGTTGAAGAACAGGATGTCATCCAGGTATACGACTACAAATAAGTTGGTGAATGGCTGCAAGATGTCATCCATTAGCCTCAAGAAGGTTGTAGGAGCATTTGTCAACCCAAAAGGCATAAACAACCATACGAAAAGGCCCTCCTTGTCTTTGCAGGAAGTCTTCCACACATCGGAGGGCTTGATTGGTACCTGGTGATATCCTGATTTCAAATAGATCTTACTGAAATATTTTCCCCCTTTAGATGGTCCAGAAGGTCATCAATCCGTGGGATTAGGTACCTATTCTAGACAGTGATACTTTTTAGCACCCGATAGTCAATACAGAGTCTCCAAGTCCCATCCTTCTTCTACACCAACATGATTGGGCTCCGACAGGGCGATGAACTCGGTTACATGTGACCTTTTTGCAGTAGCTCCTAAATTTACCTCTTGATTTCATTATTCTCCAGAATGGAGCATTGATAGATTGGTCCATTGGGCAACGACGCACCTTAGCTTAGATCGATGGAGTGCTTGACTTGACAGTGCAGAGTGACCCCTGCAGGGGAGGTGAAGATGTCCTTATACTCCTCCATGACCTTGTCCATCTGTAGTTGTCGTGCGAAGGGGCCCTGTCTGGAGGTCGTGGCCACCATCTTCTTCTTTCCTTGAGGGCGTATCATCAGGAAAACAAATTTCTTGGTTTTGGAAATGAGCTTACTGCATTTTTTTGCAGTAACCAAAGAGATAGTGGTAAGCAGTGCTACCTCCAGTATCCTGTACAACTTATTTCCAAAAGTAACAATAACAACACAAGGCCTTGACTCATACAAAGTATGTCGCTTCCACAAGTATGGTTGGACTAATAATACATCACAAACATCAAGAGGAACAACATCACACAATACCTCATCTGTGAAGGGCTTGATGTTGTATGGAAGGTGACACTATTGGCTCACGTGAAGGTCTCATCATTGGTGAAGCCACCCGATGGTGTACGGTTGTGGATGTGCTGTGGTCGGTAAGCCCAGCTGCTTCACAACCTCTATCAAAATTATTCTTTTAGCTCCCATTGTTGACAATGAATTGTAGCAGAGAGCCCTCTACCCACATCTGGGAGTGGAAGAGGTGCTCCTCCTCATCTAGATATTTCGGTTCCTTCTGCTGGATCTTCATGGTGGAAACAGAGGCATTGGCCACTGCGTCGATAATATGCTTCCCTTTGTCATTCCCCTTATCGGGTTTTGACTTAGAGTCAAAACATGCATCTGATTCGGAAGACTTTAGCTCATCCATTAGTGACTGCTTGGCCCGACACTCACTTGTGATGTGAGTGGAGCTCTTAGGGAACTCACACCACTTTCGAGTGTCCTTCTTCAGCTTTGTGGTGTTGTTCTTTCCTAGCGGCTTTGGCGGGTTGTCCTGGGCCACCCCGCCTTGGCTTTGTCCTTTGTTCAGTGGCTTGGGGGCACCTTTCCCCTGATTCAAATTTGCAGATCCAAAGTCTTGCTTCTTCTGTTTAAACTTCGGTTCGATCTTGACAGTGTATCGGTATGTCATGCCAAGCGAGGAGATGTCCAGGAACTCCATCTCATCCTGGATGTACTTGTGTAGGCAGCTGTGGTATTTGAGTACAAAATTCAGCTTAGAATCCTTGATACCCAACTTTGTGCAAAGGGTATGAAAAATATTGGTAAACTTTGGCACGTCTTGGTCCCTTCCCTGCCGCAGCGTGGTCCACTTTATGCATTTATCCTCATAGCTTCTAACAGGGTAGTACTACTCCTTGATGGCATTCTAGAATGAATTCCAAGTGGGTGTGGCTGAAAAATGTGAGTCCGTACTTTCATCCTTCTACTCGCAGTAGGTTTCCCACTAGTCCTTGATGTGTGGGGCAGATTTGAGAAGAGTGAAAGTAATCTTCTCTCGGCTGGAAAAATCGTGAACAGAGAAATACCCTTCTAGCAAATTTAACCATTTATCTACAATGTTTGCATCTATCTGACCCTCAAATATGGGAATGCCAAAGTTAACTCGTACCTTAAAGGGTGTGGCGCTTTCAGAGTAGCTGCTAGAAGTAGATGTGTCACCCCTAGGCAACCGCTAAACAATCTGGAAAAATTTGTCCATCATCGCATTCCTTTGTCGCTCAAGGGCCCCTTCGAGCAATATTTTGATAGGATCTTCTACCCGCTCATCTTTCTTTTCTTCCATAATGGGAGGCCGTCGAGATTTACGAGGCTAGTCTTGTAAAGGTTCGACCAATTCAAGCCCTAACTCCTTATATCCCGACCTCGTTGGGGACATGCAAAGAAAAACAGAGAAAGAGAAGATCGCTCTGATACCACTAATTTGGATTTAAATAAGAATGCAAAAAATTATAGAGATAACCATAAATACAGAGTGCAACAAAAATAATACTTCATTTCATTAATGTCAAATACTGAAATATGCTTACAAATAGAAATGGAAATAAACTAGCTCGGGCAATGGTAGCTTATCTCTGAGGAGAGATGTGGTAGCTACATGCCTCTAAACTGTCTTACAATGAGGCTCGAAGGCCTATTTATTATTGAGAAACAATGGAAACCCTTAAACATCCAAAAACCTAACCCTAGGAGATGAAGCGCCAAACAATGGGCCCCATTTTGGATAAATTGGTACATCAACTCCCCGGGATCGTAACTTTCGCATACGATCTCCATTTGATGTGCACAATACATCGTTAGAAATATCTAAAGGAATACAACTTTGCGATGAACAAAGTCAATCTGTGGACCCATGTTGCTCCTATATTTCTCAAAAAACGTCGTTTAGGGCCTCAAAACGGCTCTGGAAGTTTAGGACACAAAAAATTGCTAAAAATAGTAAATTATGCTATAATTAAGGAAACTGAAAAACTGAAAGAAACAATGGTGGGGTTCGAAGTGGAATTGGTTGGTGGCCACCAATATCCACCTGGATCAAGGATCGATGCGACTGAGAAAGGGCAGTCGCTCCGTATGACATTAGAGCTAGTTTTAATCTCTGCAAATCGGTGCGAGGAGGAAACTGGCTAGTAGCACTAGTCTTGTAAACTGGGGTAAAGGGAAGATTCTTGGGAAATGATGCAAAGGGGAATTATTCTGCTCATGAAGAGGGACATACTGGGAGTTGCTTCATGATGGAAAAGCATGTAGGGTTCACGGTAGTGATCCTCTAGGATCATGGAACAGGGAGTACAGGGACAGTGACAAAATGTTGTGTAACAATCATACAATATGCTTTTGGGCAGGGATTAGTTCTACATTCAGAATACTAAAGTGGATTTTTATGATAGGACTATTGAGTATCTCAATGATTATGGAGAAAGAAGAGCCTTGCAGGGAAAGAAGAAGACTACATCAGTGAGAATTGTTACAACTATGTAGGCAATGCACAATTGTCGAAAGGGATGTGTATTGTTCACAATCCATATTTCGAGTGAAAATGGGAAGGATGTTGAGGATAATGAAGGTTTGAAGAAGTATCTTGTTTTGCAGTAGTTTCACCAAATATCAGGAGAAGCACCAACATCTAAGGCACCTTGCAAGATGAGCACTCCAGAGTTTGGTGCACCAGTATTGTTTGTAAGGAAGAAGAATGGGATTCTCAGGTTGTGTATTGATTACAAGTAGTTGAATAAAGTGACTATCAAGAACATGTATCCTTTGATATGGATTGGTGACTTATTTTATTAGTTAAAGGGCGCAACATTATTTTCAAAGATTGATTTGAAATATCATGATATCATCAAGTGAGGATCAAAGAAGAAGATATATACAAGACTACATTTCATATGAGGTATGGAAATTATGAGTTTGTTGTGGTTCCTTTTGGTCCTACCAACGCTCCAACCAATTTGATTTGTTTCATGAACAATGTGTTGTGACCTTACCTAGACAAGTTCCTGATAATGATAATTGATAATATATTAATATACTCCAAAAACGAGGAAGAGCATACAGAGCACCTGGAAGCAGTATTCAGATTGCTGAGAGAGCATCATTTGTATTCCAAGCTTAGCATGTGAATTTTATTTCAGTTTCAAATTCATTACCTGGGACATGTTTTTTCAAAGGAAGGGATATCAGTGGACCCAAAAAATATGAAAGCTATCATGGAGAGGCCAAGTCCTAGGAATTTGGATGAGGTAAGATCATTCATGGGACTAGCATGTTATTACAAGTGGTTCATCAACAAATTCTCACAAATTGGATATCCTCCAACATCTTTGCAAAGGAAAGGGAAGATGTTTGAATGAATTGAGGAGCGTGAAGCTAGTTTTGAGCAGTTGAAGCATTTACTTACAAATCCTCTGATTTTTAAGATTACAATTCTTGATAAGGAGTTTGTGGTTTTGATAGCTGCTTGCAAGGAAGGACTTGGTGGAGACCTGACACGGGAAGGAAAAGTGGTTTTCTATGATTCAAGGAATATGAATGAGCATGAGTAGAACTATGTGACTCATTATCTTGAGTTGGTAGTTAGTCATGCATTTAATATGTGGAGACATTATCTTCTTGTTCGTCTTGATGAGTGATCAAAGTGGGCTAAGGTATTTGTTTGATCAACCCAATATGAATGTCAGGAAATCTAGAAGGTTAGCTACCCTTAGTGAGTTTGAATTTGAGATCAAATACATTAAGAAAAAGGAGAACAGGGTTTCAAATACTCTGAGTAGGATAGTGTAGGTGAATCACATTTCAGATGTGAGCTCTTATGGGGCATATTTACAAGAGAGTATCTTGCAGGTAGGGAAACATGATGACATGTATCAGTAGTTGAAGTAGAGTTTGAAAAAAAAAATAAAGGTGATAGGGATGAGGAGTACCACCTCATGGCAGATGACTTTGTCATATTCAAGAACATGATTTATGTGCTAGACAACGGTGAGCTCAAGAAGCTTATCTTGAGGGTGTTTCATTTCAAGCCATATTCAGGCCACCTAGGACACCAAAAGATTTTGAAAAATGTTAAGAATTTCTATGATTGGTCAAGTTTGAAGAAAGAGGTGGTTGTGTTTATTGCTAGATGCTTGGACTATCAGTAAGTGAAATTTGAATGTAAGTATCTAGCTGGTTTGTTGTAGCCTATTATGATTCTAGAATGGAAATAGGAGGTCATTTCCATGGACTTCATTACAGGTTTGCAAAGGACATGGAGAAAACATGATTACATCATGGTTGTGTTTAATAGGTTGAGAAAGGTAGATCACTTCATTGTAGTGAATTCCACAAATTTAGCCAATGAGGTAGCTCAAATATTCATCAAGGAGATAGTGAGGTTGCATGGAGTTGCTAAGAATATTATATTAGATAGAGATGCCAAGTTCACTTCCATGTTTTGGAAGGCATTTTTTGCAAACTCGGGGATAGAGTTAGCCTTCAGTACAAATTATCAGCCGCAGTTAAATGGATAGACAGAGAGGGTTAATGGGATTCTTGAGGAAATGTTGAGTATGTATGTCATGCATCAACAGTAGAAATGGGAGGAGTAGCTTCTAATGGTAGAGTTTGCATATAACAATGGGTATCAGGAGTCCTTGAGGATGATTTCATTTGAGGCTACTTACGAGCAGAGTTGTAATAGTCCTATCAGCTCTATCAGCTAGAGTGATCCATTGAATAGGGTGTTGATTGGACCAAATATGTTGGTTGAGATGAAGCAACAAATGTAGGCTAGCAAAAAGAATTTGAAGGAAACATGGGACATGAATAAGATTTATACAAGTCAACAGTTGAGTTGGAGAGCATGCGTACCTGTGCATCAAGCCTAAGAGGAGCTCCTTGAGGATTGGGTCATCTGCCAAGCCGATACCTTGTTATTGTGAGCATTTTGAGATCCTTGAGAGGATTGAACTAATGGACTACATACTCGCAATACTTCAAATAGTGAAAGTCCATGATTTTTTCCATGTTTCCTTAGTCAATAGATATGTAGAGGATGTTGATCATGTGATTTATTGGTATGTATTGCAGGTAGAACCAGAGGGAGAGTTCTAGCTAGAAACTTAGTTTATTTTGTAGTGGAAATAGCTCATGCTCCAGATGCAAGAAATTGAGCAAGTTAATGTGCAATGGAAGCACTTTGGGCTTGATGAAGCTACATGGGAGATGGTTGATCAAATGCAGGATTTGTATTCTTATTTGTTGGTTGAGCAGATGTGCTTGGTTTATGTGTTTTGGGTTATATTTATATATGCATATGTGTATTGTAAATGCTATAATGAGTTGTGTCATAAAGCTTCAATAAAAAATATGTTGTAAATACTGCACTAAGTTTTGTTATGAAGCTTCAATAAGAAATGTTGATGTTCAAGGTTTGAGTAGGTTAGTATGATGTAAATGTTGCATTGAGAAGTGCTATAAAGCTCCATGGAAAGCATGTTTTGTTGGTTATAACCATCATAGAACACCAAGGATGGTGTTCCCCCAAGGGGGAGGGGTTTGTAACAACCCCTAGTTTATTTTCCATCTAAATAAAATAAAACGAATCTCATGTGACACGTATTCCAAGCTGAAGCATGGAAAAAACACTATAGTGGGCATCACTTATATTTAATAATGGCCAGGGAAATTGGAAAAGGCACTTGAAAAGGAGAGGAGGCAATAATTTACATTTAATTAAAGAAAAAGAGAAAAATAGGAGAAAAGGAAGGTGAAGAGACATAAATTTCAATGTAAGGGAAATTAGAGGATAAATAAAGGAAAATGAAAGAAAAAAAACCTCAATAATGAAAAGGCATCACAGAATCAGTTCATAAATTTTGGTTGTTACAACTTTTGTAAGTTTAATTTTGGCTCTCTCGTTTCATTTTCTCATTCTCTCATACTCTTGCACACTTAGATAATTCTTGGAGCATCCTAGGAGCACTCTAGAATTCACTTGAATTAGAGAAATACAACAAAGGAAATCAAGGAAGCGCAATGAGATAGTTGGAGCAGCAGCCACAAAAGACTTACTTTGCAGGTAATAGGTTTTATGTGTGCTCCTTGCTAGGTTTTGGGTGTATAGTATTTGAATGTGGTCCCTTGGTTATGTGTTGTCATCAGCATGGATATTTTCATGAATTGACATTGGCTTCAGCCTTGTCTTACCATTTCCTAGATAACCATGGTGTAGTGGTGTTGGGTTGTGTTATATTCTTTCCACATAGTTAACAGGGGGTTTGAGGGGTACCCGTAACCCCACTTTATGGGGTCCGAGGCAGCACCCCAGAAAATTTTGGTTTTGGACCCTATGTTAGGTTGGGCGGACCCACCTATGGTTTTCTGCATTATTTTCGCACATGTTTTTTGGATGTGATGGTTTTTCGGTCCATGGTATTGGATGCGATGGTTTTTTGGTCCATGGTATTAGACGTGATGGTTTTTCAGTCCATGGTATTGGATGCTTCGACATGTATAAATATGTATTGTAACATTGAAAGGAATATA